>LOJH01052683.1:4467-16774 GCA_001685095.1 Ellobius talpinus
GCCTCTGCCTCCCAAGTGCTGGGATTAAAGGCGTGTGCCACCACTGCCCGGCATTAGTTTTTAAATATTTAGCTTCCCAACTCAAAATAGGATTGCTTCAAAGAAGTTGGGAGGGGGTGTCCCAAGTGGATGTAGGAAGGACCTAAGATTTTTCAAAAGTTGGGTATCATCTGGCCAACAGTAATTAAGGATACTTTTATCCTGTTAATCTGTTTTCCCCACCCCCCCAAAAAAGGGTATACCTGGCATTGCTTGGCATTTTCTAGTCCTTTATCAATTTTCTATTAGTCTAGTATAAAAACCACAATCCCAAATCACTTAAGTTCATATAGTGCTGGCTGCACAGTTTATATAGTACTGTTCTATGACATCACGTTTTGTCAGTCCCATAAAAGGAAAAACAGGAACTTATTCACTTTGCAGAACTATTTTAAATTTCCATGCTTTTTCTTTCTTTGTGTGTATATATGCATGCATTCATTGCATATTTCTGTGGCACACATGTGTCCCCATCTTTTACCTAGTCTGAGACAGCTTTTCTTGTATGAAGCTATATTCCTCCAGCTAGCTGACTCTTAAGCTTCTAGGGATTCTCTTGTCTCACCTCCCATCTTCCCACATTTTATGTGAGTCCTGGGGATTCACACTCAGTTCCTCGTGCTTGTACAGCAAGTACTTTTGTTCCCTGAGTCATCTCCTCAGCCCCCAGTGCAGTTTTCATGCATTTCCATGAAATCAGATCATACCATAATGTCCCTTCCCTCAGGTGATGTTTCTCTCTCTCACCCAGTGTGAGTTTGCATCTCCAGGACTCACATAAAAGGTTAAGACATAGTGAGTCATTCCGGGGTGATGCAACACACTCATTTACTCACCTCATATATGGGGACCACTGTAGGCCAAAGTACAGATGCCACCAAAGTGCAACTTGGTGAGCCAATGACTTCTATTGTTGTCACTTACAGGAATATGGATGCATGGTTACTTACGGGAGCAGAAGTGACTCACAGACAGCTGCATTACCAGGGCCCACCCCAGCAGCGGTGACAGCTCACAAAAGCTGGGAAACTTAGAGCACACTGCACAGCCTGCAGGCAGCTCCACAGGTTGGAGAGTGTCCTTTCCAAGTGGCTTTGGTCTAAACCTCGTATAGGTAGCTAATCTGTTTTAAGAGTTGTTTAATGTTAGCTCTGCTTACTCTGGCAGGGAGGGGTCTAGTGAATCTGATCAGTTTCAGGGACTTCCTAAAGCTATTTTGAGTTGTCTACCTTCTGGTTTAAGGAGCTTCCCTATATGATGGAATGTTTCAATCTCACAGGAAACTGTTACACAACACCCAGGCTAGTAAGAACTCCTAGACTCTGGTACTCCAACCTCAGCCCCAGAAGAATCCAGAACACTGTATTTATTATAAGTTAGTCAGCAGCAAGAGCAGAGACAGCTTAGTAAATGTAAAAGGGTTTGTATTTTGTATGACCACTGAAAATAAAATAGAAACCAGGTGTGTGGTAGCACAATTTCTTTTTAAGCCCAGTATTTGGGAAGAAGAGGCAGACAGATCTCTTAAGTTTAAGGCCAGCCAGGGCTACACAGTAAAACCCTCTCTCAAAACTTAAAAAATTGAAGTGGCAGCTGGATAGTTGGGTTACTTTACATACCAGTTGAAACTGAGTTGTCCATTCAAATTTGTTACCTCTGTTTTGTGCCTTCTCTCTGAATGTATGTGTCCTCTAAGCCCCAAGTCCTAAAGGAGCAGTATCCAAGCCAAGCATATATTGCCTGCTATAGATAAAGCACTCATCATTCCAATAGAGTGTGTGCTCAGAGCCTCAGAAGATGGCTCAGTGGTAAAGGGCCTGCCACACAAATATGAGGACCTGGGTTTGATCAGCAGAAGGCTGTCATTTCCCAGTGTTTCCTCTCTCCTATCACGGATCTCTTTTTTTCTCTGTGTTAGCCTGCCTCTCCCCTTATGACAGATGGCTACAACACAGCTTGAAGGCCATAGGAAAAGAACAAACTTGCTAACAGCTGTCACCAAATCCCCTAGCCTAAACCAGTGCCCATTCAGAGCTAAACTACTGCCAAGGGAAGGACTATTTACCACCTGAGTATAGATGCTTCTCCCTGCAGAACTTGAGTTCAGCCTCACCCCTGACCTGGATTATTAAAAACAAGAGAGGAGCAGGCAGTGGTGATGCATGCCTTTAATCCCACCACCTGAGAGACGGGTGGATATCTGAGTTCAAAGCCAGCCTGGTCTACAAAGCAAGTTCCAGGACAGCCGTAGGACTTGCACCAAGAAACCCCATCTCAAAAAACCAAAAAAAAGAAAAGAAGCAAGAGAGGACTAGTTCCCAGAGATAAACTAAAAAAAGAGTGTATTAGTGTATTCACCACAGTCAAGGTTTTCGGATGCCACAATTTTATGTTATTTTATTTTTTTATCTGTGTGTGTGTGTGTGTGTGTGTGTGTGTGTGTGCACTCATGCAGAGGCCACACGGTTTAACTGGAGTTACAGGCGGTTGTGGGTTGTGGAAACAGAACTTAAGTGTTCTGGCAGAGCAGCAAGCGCTCCTGACCTCTGACCATCTCTCCAGCCCCTGATGATTTCTTTATCCCTGCATTGAACATAAAACAATGAAGACTTTTCTCTGGGAAGTTTTCACTTTGTAAAAGGTTTTGTCGCTTTGATACGTATGTCCTGTTTCTAACTTTTAAAAACTGTTTCTCTGTCGGTTGTCCCTTTTGTCCTACTCAGAAATATACTGACTCCAGGAGTATGTGCTCAAGACAGTGAAGAAATTCTAGTCATGCTCATACGATGTGTAGAGTCTGCACATACACAAGCAATGTGTCCCTGTGAGAGTCTTAGAGGGATGTACACTGCACTTCTCATGAAGAATGTGGTCATAGGTCTCTCTCCCCTCTCTCTCTCTCTCCTCTCTCTCTCTCTCTCTCTCTCCTCTCTCTCTCTCCCCCAAATAGAGCAGCAAGAGCATTTAGCCCATTTTCCTGCTACAGCGTGTTAATCACTGCAAAGCAAACCTAAAATTTTAAATAATTCTCTAGTGCCCAACTACCTGAGTCCAAGAAGGATTCCTTCCTGGGGCAGAGAGGGGTCAGGTTTTCTTCAGAACTGTCTCTGAGGGGAGGGCACAGGACAGAAAGGGGAACTGCAGAACCAGCCCAGAAGCCCTGGTGGACTCTGGCAACTGTCCGTATTCTCTCCACTGATTCTTTCCGTTGTTCTTGCGTGTGCACTTTGCAGACTAGGTGGATTGAGTTTGCCCCCATCTGGGAATGTGGGTTCCTTTCTCTTCCCCATGCTTTCTTGTCATTTGCTGTTTATGGACTCCACTGATGGCTGTTTGTGAGTCCTGTGCCTTTTCATTAGAGACCTCTCTCAAGTATGACCTTAACAAAGTTTCAAAGACCGTTTTCCTGCTGTGAACAACCTGATACAAAGGATCAACCTTAGGAAGCGACGTGACTCACTCATCCTTGGAGGGGTCATCGGCATCTGTACCATTCTGTTGCTGCTGTATGCATTCCACTGAAAGGATGGCCCAGGACTCTGCCCATCGCCTTCATGCCCTGATCTGGAGTGGGGAAATGAGGAAGGAGAAAGACTGCCCTGGCCATGAGCCTGCCAGCCAGACGAACTCTAAAACTGCATCCATAACTCGGACCTGGTCGGACTGAGCTGAAGCCAGTTTTTCTGTGCTATCTTTTCTAATGCACATTACTGTTTTTAATTTAAAAACAACAACAAAAGATTTTCAGTTGCTTGTGTTTCCCTGGAGGTAAGCAAGCAGAAGCTGAGAACCTGGGCTTCAGTGACTGGGGGAGCCTGATGGCCAGCGTTCCTCATCGCTGACCTCCTCACAGTGCCAGGCTCTCCACATCCAAAGATGGCTTTGCCTTCAGCCGTGAGACTGGATGTGAATAAGAATAATTCTTGTCCTTTTATTTAACACTTGTGATGAGAAATCAGCTGTCCTCTGCTGATACTCTGTGATCTAGATTCTACTGTGTGACCCTCACTCTATTTTGCACCAATTCTGTAGGATGCTGATAGTCCAGCTTCATCATTGAGTTGTCTGAAATGGAGAGCGCGGTAGAAAGGGTATGTCTTTTCTGTTTCAGTCGTGAGCACCGAGTCAACCATAGCTGGAAACACATCAAGAGTGCAGGCCTGGCACTGGGGAGCTGGTTATTGCTTATTCTTCCATTGGGTTAATATTTGCTTCTATACGATAAAATCACATTTCCGCTCTGACAGACAAACAGTGTCTGTCATTACCCCTAGTGTCCCCTTGTCATGTGAAGATCAATACTAGGAACCACGGGAGGGAACTGTGGCTCTCAATGAGATCTGCTCATGAGCCACACGTGGAAACTCATCAAGGGATGGCTGTCCGTGTCATTCAATCTGACCGCTTTCTACAGCCTGGAGCAAACCTCATTCCCAGGCACGCCTCCCTGTAAGGATCTATTCACTCCTCCATCTCTTAGGCTCGCCTGCATCCCCAGGCCGTGGTCTCATTGTTCAAGGTGCCTGTGACGCCTGTCTGCACCTATTTATTGCTATGGACAGTGACAGAGATGTAAATGCTTTTTAAGGTTAGCCGTTTCTCAGCATCTGAAATTGGTAACTTGTCTTACTAAACTAGCAGATATTTTAAAGGCCTCCAACATCTGTGTTCACCGAGAGAGAAGGCTGCGAGCCCCCACTAGAATATCCTCTGGCACTACAGGCAATGAGAAGGAAGATATTAGGGTGTAGCTCTTCACCACCTCATGGAGTGGGAGTGGTGCCTCTGGGCAGACTTGATTACTTAGTGCTCATGGATGTCTGACATCTGATTTGGGACTAAGAGGAGAGGTTTGTCATTCTGGTGTTGAAGTGTTAGTACATTCTGGGTATGAAAGGCATTTGATATATTTTTCTTAATTATGGGGTTTATTTTTCTAAATATGGGTTAATCAGCTTGTTGACTAGGCATGCCCTTAAAAGGAAATTAAATTTCCCACTGTGGGCCTTAAAGAATCAGGGAAGTTTGTTTGCTAAATTCTCTTTGGGAGAACAGAACTTCTCTTCCGTGACACTTTATTATCTTTGATTTTTTTTTCAAAGGGCCTCAATTGGTGGTTGTGCCTCAGCTAGACTTTATGGGACTTTGGTTGTTATATAGTGGGCATACATAAAACTTGAAGTATCCTAAATAAAGTTATTTATTTAAATATACTGCCAGTCTTTTCTACTGGTTTGATTACTTGGTTCATCCACTAAAACTGCTGAAGGAGAGTAAGCTAGGACGAGGCCTGATGCCAGGTGAGCACAACACAGCACGCAGGTGGCAGTGGCCGCTCCAGGAAGCTGTGCACAGGTGAGAGGATGAATATTATGTTGTCTGTTTCTTCTGAAAGTAAATCAGTTCTTCCAAGGACGCTGCCGGGAACACTCACTGTGGATGCTGGAGTCTGTGGTCACTGGGGTCCGGAGTCTGACTGACCTCCAGATGTGGTGTCCCAGAGGGGGAGGCTGCTCCTTCCCTTCCGGTCCCGCTCTTTACAGGACTCTGTGTTTGCCGAATGGAACTTCAGTTTTATGACGTTGAAATTTTTTTTAAGTCGTCTTTGTTTCCCCCTGTGGGCTATCCTTACCCAGTTTTCAGGCTCAGGAGCCAGCAGTTAAGTTCTGGTCAGAGCCTGAGGTTAGAGTTTTTGTGATCCCAATGAAATGTTGCTTCTTAGGAAAGATTTGTTCTTTTTTTTTACATAATACTTTTTTAAAAAATATTTTTAGTAACCATTCAAAATTTCCCACTTCACTAAAAGATATAAAAAAATGGAAACAAACAGAAAATTTCAAGTGTGTGTTTGTCTCGAGAGTAGCTCACTGTTTAGCCCTCCCTGGCCTTGAACTCCTGCCTTGGCCTCCTGAGACCCTTGGACTATCTGCTGCATACCACCACACCTGGCCCAACAATAATTTTCCACAATTTTGTCTTGCTGTGTACCAGCGACTTAGTAAAGATGCTCGGTCAGTTGTTACTGAGATCCACAGTGTGGTGGCTGGCCTGCAGTCCCTGGACTTGAGTAATGCCGAAGGAGTCTCTGCCACCTGCTTTAGTCACCTTTGATTTTCCCTTCCCCTTGCTACCAAATCGAATTTTATTGAGAATGTCTTTTTCCTTTTTTCTGGTACTCAGATCAAATGTGGGAATCTTAGAAGTTAAGAATGGAGACAGGTAAGGAAAGAGCTACCACGAGGATGCTTTTGTACCTGGAATCAGATACTTACCTGGGCACTTCCATGTTGGATGTGGACTGTGAGTGGAAATGCTCCCTGGTCCCCTGATGCAGTGCCCTGGGACTGAGGAGTTGAGGGACCTTGATCTTCACCCCCACCATTACTACCCTGTGTCATTGCTGATGTTTGGAACCCAAGAGAGTGGCTTTTAAGAATGGGTCTAACCATTCTATCTTCTGTCATTAACTAAGTAAGAGTTTTGGAAATTCACTGAGTTTTCAAACTTGTTATATTAAGTTGTTGGGATAAACAGCTGTTGCAAAGGTGGCAGAGCAAACACACCTACTCACATGACTGAGTGTTCTCTGTTCTCCGTTTACAGTAGGGTCTACAAAAGGGTGGAGAACTTCCCTCTGTGGTCCCAAACTTGGTTGTTCATTCCTATGTGTGCCTGCACTCCCCCTTCTTGGGGAATCAGGGACAAGAGCGGGGTCTAAGCATGGGGTCAGGTGAGAAGTGGAGAAACCGAGCCACGGCTTTAAGGGTCTTTCTCTGTCTCTCCTCTTTTTTTCTTTTGGTATCTGATCGAAAATCATAGTACCAGAATATTTGTGTCACACCCTAGTAGCTCTTAGAGATGGGAGCAGAATCAGTTCTGATCACACTTTATTCTTATGGAATACAAGTCCTCATGGAAGATGCCAATACCGATTTTTTTTAATCTATTTTTTCCAAATGCACTTTCTAATGTTTTGCTTTTAAAATGGCTTCTTGGAACCAATATTATTGTATTTGTACTTAATTTTTGTTCTCATCTAAATGTGCATTTTCTGACTGTATAGAAGAAACTTTGTTATATAATTTAATAAATTAAATATCTAAATATCATGCCTGTGGTTATCTGTGCTGGCAAGACAACTGTGCGCCCCATTGGACTGTGTCGACCACTGCTGCAGAGGACTTGTCAGGATGTCCCAAGCCTTCGAATGAACAGTCGGGTCGTTGTTTGAGCTCAAGGATGAAGGAAAGGGGCTGGCAAGATGGCTCGGCAGTCAAGAGCACTGGCTGCTCTTCCAGAGGACCCAGGTTCAATTCCCAGAATGTATGTGGTACAGACATACATGGTAAAGCACCCGTACACATAATTTTTTTAATGACTATCTTTATCATAAAATGTCAGGGGTTATGACAAAAGTCTAAAAACGTGTATTTGTCAGAAATGTGTGTCCTCACCTTCTTAAATGACTATTTGACCTTGATTCTCCAGCAAATGGAAGCACATTTTCTGCCCATGAACCAGATGGTCTTAGTCATGTTTTCTATCTCTTTTTAAAATGATACTGTCATGGCTGCCTATAGCTCAACAGGAGAGCACTCACTGAGCATGCAGGAAGCCCTGGCCTTTAGTCTCAGTACCACAAAAATCAACAAACTATAATGTGTGCAGTCCATGTAGATAAAGTTCAGCCTTGTAAAGTGTACTGATAGGATTTTCATGTACCCGTTATTTAACTGCAAGATGAACCAGAGCATTGCCTCGCTGCAGAGAGAAGCCCTGCCCCACACAGCAGCTTTTGTTTGCTTGTTTTGGTTTTGTTTTTTGAGACAGGGTTTCTCTGTAGCTTTGGAGCCTGTCCTGGAACTTGCTCTGTAGACCAGGCTGGCCTTGATCACAAAGATCCGCCTGCCTCTGCCTCTGCTGGGATTAAAGGTGTGCGCCACCACTGCCTGTCCACTCCGTCCTTTTTATCTGAGCACATCGTTCTCTGTTTCTCAGCACTGCAGCCTTCCCCTCCTGACCAACATGGCTTCTAAAGTGTCACCTCTGCTCTTCCGTTGGCATCCTAACCTTACAACCCACTGTGTGCTGCCGTGTGGGGGTGCAGCTGTGGGTGTGCACATGTGGTTGTGTGTGGGTACACGCATGCATGCATGTGTCACACACACAACCAGCACCTTCATGTAGGTAGCCTTCCCATCTCATAGATAGGAAAGGAAACAGCTGGAGCTTTGCTCAGTCACCAAGTGAGTGGTGAAAGGATCTGGGTGTTGAGGGCTTGTTTTTCCTGGGCTGGAGTGGAAGCCAGGGTTCTGTGTATTCTAGGGAGTGTTCTACCACCAAGCTATGTCCCCAGTCTTGAGGGCTCTTTGATGTCAAATCTTAACACTAGTTTTACAAAATCTTTTTAATTCTAGTTGTCTGGTGAAGAAATAAGGGAAATAAAAATCATTGATTTTGCTTAAAAGTAATCATTTAGAGTTTTATAACCTTATTTCAAAGGCATGCCATTGTCCAAGTGCTTGCTGAGGGGCCCCGTCTGTAAGTTACATTCGTACATGAGTACTGGTGGGCTTCAGTGGAGTCAAAGAAAGTGCTTAGGCCACTGGTTTAGATGGCAGCTTCTCTGCCCGCTGGCCCCCTCTCTAGCCCTTGGTTCTTCCTGGCCAGCGCCAAGGCCGTGGATGAGAAGGCGGGGGTACTGTTCTGAAGGTGAGCCTCTCTAGGCTGCTGTTGCTACTTGCCCAGCCCTTTCCTCACAAAAGGCCCTGAGCTCAGTCCAGGGCGCCCCGGTCTCATAGCAAGAGAGGGCTAGAAGTAGCAGGTCTGTTGCTGGAAGCTCACTGAAGATGTCTGCCATCAGGACATTTTCCTTAGTGTGAAAGCTGGGAGGAAAAACAAGTCTGATAACGGATTGAGTGCCTGAGAGGTGGCCAACAGGATTCTTCACCTTGGCTACAGTTCCCCAGCTCAGCAATGCCGCTCAGTGGGCAAAGCTTTTTTCTAGGCTAATGCTCACTAGAATCCAAGAAGACCAGGTGTTGAAGTTTTAACTTCCTTCTTAGAATTCCCACGATGGCTGGAAGACTTCCCCCGCCCCCATGTGGTCCTTTGATAACTGTCACCCTGACATCTCTGTGGTTTTCCGTTGGCCTCCTTTCAGAGATGTGGCTTTTAGCAAATGGTCACATATCTTAACCCATTTGTTTTGTATATTTTCTATTTTTCACCCTAGAATATGTCCACCACCCTCTTCGTTCTCCTCTCTCCATCGTGTCTCACAAACAAGCGGTCCTCGCTGCCTGACTGGCAGCTTCTGTGGGCGTGCAACATCTGAGGAACAATTCTTCGAGAATTGACCCTGGGGAGCCAATGGGTTGATGAGACTTGCTTACAAAGCAGTGGGCTGGGGGTTTGGGGCAGGAGCGCGCGTGACCAAGCAGCCACACTGGATGAGACCCAGCATGACCTCTGTGGTTCCATAGATGGAGCCCTTTCCCCTAGTTCTTCCCAGCCTGTGTCCTCTAGCCCAACCCTTAGGCTTGTGTAATTAGGGTAATCAGGACAGAATTGTACACAACTGGTTAGGAGTGGCTGGATACTTGGATGAGAGTCCTGTGACCCCACCCCTCAGTCCTCCCTTCTGTGAGGGAACACCAGCAGTCAACAGGCCCAGCTGTAATAATCTTTTGTGATTAGGCCCAGAAAACTGAAGATGGCCCTAGACTAGTGGTTCTTAACCTGTGGGTCGTAACCCCTTTAGGGTCGAATAACCCTTTCACAGGGGTCACCTGACACCATCAGAAAACACAGATATTGACATTACAATTCCAACAGTAGCAAAATTACAGTTACAAATTAGCAATGAAAACAGGGACTGGAGAGATGGCTCAGAGGTTAAGAACACTGGATGTTCTTCCAGAGGTCCTGAGTTCAATTCCCAGTAACCACATGATGGCTCACAACCATCTATTATGAGATCTGGAGCCCTCTTCTGTCATGCAGGCAGAACATTGTATACATAATAAATAAATAAAATCTAAAAAGAAAAGAATGATATGGTTGGGGTCACCACAACATGAGGAACTGTATTAAAGGGTCACAGCCTTAGGAAGCTTGAGATCCACTGCCCTAGACAAATTCATCTCGTTCTTACATTATTTCCACAATCTCCCCCAAGAAACTCCAAGCCTCAAAGGAGGTTAGATAAAAGCCTGGGCCCTATCTGTGATCCTGTCTCTGACATATTTCAGAGAAGGCAATCCAATGTGAGAAGGATGAAGACAGGTGGACACAGACTGTCCCTTCAGGCCCCGCAACCTGGGCATCATGCATGGCTTCTCTCATACTAGTGTCACCCGCCCTGATGTTGGCTTCCCGCCCTGATATCCATGGCGACCTCCACTGCTAGTGACCAAGCTCCATGAGCCAGCCCATCAGTTGCCCAGTTAACCTCAGGCTCAGTAGCTTGTGTCAAGGACAGGTGTGTGGTTACATCGTTTGCTTCTCTGTGTCCACAGCACCCAAAGTGATTCAGTCCTTTTCTCCCACAGCCTTGCAAACCAGCCTGTGAGAGTCGGTCTCTGCTTGTGAAGCTCCTTCCTGACTCCCACAGCTCCAGCTCTGGTCCTTCCCTGAAGACTCCAGGCTGTCTTTAAGACCCTGGTTACACGCTTGCTCAGGTTCTCCTTTTTTCTGTACCAGAGGCTGCACCTGAGGGTATCTCCTGTCACCTCTGTCACACCCTCTTCCCAGGGGCTCCAGGGAGGGCTCATTAATACAGAGAATACAGATAATCTATGTTCTTTTTACCCCTTGGCCCCCCAGTCTCAGAAGCCTTATGCCAAAACCACATCATCCTCTTTTACCTGATTTCCTGCCAGTTCAGAGGCTAATGTGGAGAATGTTGGGCATGTGTGATTTTTATTTCGATTCCTTCCATAAACACACCCTGTGTCCACCCTGTGGACAGCCACCTCTGCCTGTCCTCTTGCTGTCCACAGCAGCAACCAGGCTGCCTCTGCAGCTCTTGCTGGTACCTCTGCCCTCAATGCGCACTCCTGGTCCTGACTGCTGTGGACATCCAGCCATTCTCAAAGTATCTCCATGCTCCCAGGGTGAATCCCGCCCATCAAGCAGGTGTGCTGCTCCGTTCCATCACCTTCCCAACGCTGTGACCCTTTAATACCTCATATCGTGGTGACCCCCCAACCTTAAAAATATTTTGTTGCTACTTCATAACTGATTTTGCTACAGTTATGAGTCAATGTAAGTATCTGTGTTTTTTAATGGCCTTAGGTGACCCCTGTGAACCGGTGATTTGACAACCCTCTCCCCTAGGGGGTTGAGACCCACAGGTTGAGAAACACTGATATAGAAGAAGCCTGACATCCAGGGATTTTACACACAGACATCTCCCACCCAAGTAGCCTGCCACTACTCCCACAAGCCCAACAGGGACAGATCACCATGCCAAAATTTCCTCTACAGACACCCCAGACCCACTCCATGTAATGTCTGCAGACACCCACCCCCCACCCATGCAATGTCCCTTCAGTGGTTTGTGTCATTCCCCAGGTCGGGGCACCACTGTTGCTCTTCCCAAACTGCTGAGAGCTGCATGCCAAGTGTTGCTAAAATTCCTTCCCTGGGAGAGAAAGAAGCAACGTCCACCCCTCCTTCTGCACTCCACAGTCAGAGCCAGGTAGGATTCCACTCAGGTTCACTCTAGGGAGCCCAGGACTCTGCCAACTCATTTACAGAGCTACGAGTAAGAGGTTCTGAGCAGGACTGTGGGTGGCCGCAAAGCAGCCATGCTGAAACATCTAMCCAGCATGGGGGCCCCCTCCTCATGCCTTCCCCGCCTATATACTCTAGCCACCCACCCCCCACTGAGCCCCAAGACCACTAGCAGTTAGGACAAAATTGCACATAACTGGTTGGATGCTCCTGTTAGGGTCCCACAACCCTCCCCTCCCTCTCCTTCTATGAGGACACAGCAGCTGTCAGCAAGCCCAGCTAGGACTGTTACATAGAGAAACCCTGTCTCAAAAAACCAAAAAGAAAAAAGACTGCTGTAATGAGGTGTAATTGACATTAAATAAATGCAAACGACTACAATTTATTTTATTTATTTATTTTGGTTTTTCAAGACAGGGTTTCTCTGTGTTTCTTTGGAGCCTGTACTGGAACTAGCTCTTGTAGATCAGGCTGACCTCGAACTCACAGAGATCCGCCAGCCTCTGCCTCCCGAGTGCTGGGATTAAAG
>LOJH01052686.1:0-12307 GCA_001685095.1 Ellobius talpinus
AAAAAAATAATTTATTCTGGTGTATTGATTTCACAGGTTGATTTAAATCACGTAGTTTGTTTTGTTTAGGGAATTTTTTTTAAATAAACTATAAAGCAAGCCTCTGAGACTGTTTTTAGAGAATTCCAAATCAGTTTGGTATTTTGCCTCACAGATAATTTCTAACAATGGTCAAGATGCCCATGTCTCATTTCTCTACCATAGAGAGGCCCAAGGCTCCCTCAATCACTCTTTCATTTACTCACCCAACAAGCATGACAATAGTCTCAACAAGTCATGCACTGGATTCAATATTTCCTCCCTTATCAGAGGAGTCATACTCAGGAGAAATAACTTGTTGATAGCATCATGTAGTATGGCGAGCAACTACAAAAACACCTAGACTTATTATTCCTACAAAGCTGCCCATAGAAAGCAATCTACCTTTTCCTATTGCCTTTTGATTCCTTGCCAGACTGGAAGCCAGGTCTTTGTTTATATACCTGAATTCTCTGCATATCCCAGTGGAATTTTTGTATGTCTGAGTTTAAACACACACACACACATACACACATTCACAAACACACATAAATGGAGGCTTGGAGGAAGAGACGGAGAAAGAAAGGAAAGAGAAAGAGGTATTTTCAGGCATACTAAGAGTCTAAAGCATGGTTTATAAATTGTCATGTCCATGGAAACTAGAAAAATAATGTAAATGAGCAAAGCAAATCTGGTATACGAGAGCAAAGAATTGAACTTGGCCTCAGCAGTGAAGATAAAATGGGATGGCGAGGAATATACAGAGATGTGAAACAAATACAAGCCATGTAGTCAGCCCAAGCTAGCTACTGCCTGGAGGAAAACAGTCTCATCTTGCCACAGCTGTTGAGTTCTCAATGAAACCTAGGCATATTCAAATGAAATCTTCATTTGAAAATGTAGTAGCTTCCAGGAGGTGGTAGCACACACCTTTAACCCCAGCACTTGGGAGACAGAGGCAGGCGGATCTCTGTGTGTTCAAGGCCAGCCTGGTCTACAAAGCAAGTTCCAGGACAACTAGGACTACACAGAGAAATCCTGTCTCAAAAAAACCAAAAACAAAGGAAAGAAAGAAAAGAAAAAAGAAAGGAAGGAAAGAAAGAAGGAAGGGAGGGAGGGAGGGAGGGAGGGAGGGAGGAAGGAAGGAAGGAAGGAAGGAAAAGAAAAAGAAAATATAATAACTAATTGCAATTTAAGCTCTCTACAAGATATAAAATGAATGCCAAGGAAAAACAAGAGACCATGGCAATGAATATGACTCATTGAGTCAGTTTTCCATCCCTGGTCTAAATACAGTGAGAGGCTTAAACAACCATCCGAGAAAGGGGGAATAGTGTGAGGGTAATCAAACACCCTGAGTATAGAAGACCCTGTGCCACAGAGGATCGGGATGCAGAGGTGGACCCAAGTGAAGGTGTGAGCCCAGCCCATGCTCGTGAGAGCGGTACACCCGC
Organism: Ellobius talpinus; assembly: GCA_001685095.1. Lineage (NCBI taxonomy): Eukaryota > Metazoa > Chordata > Mammalia > Rodentia > Cricetidae > Ellobius > Ellobius talpinus. Next base: position 1,473 of record LOJH01052686.1, read on the forward strand.
CGTGGTGGGTTCTGAGGAGGGATGGGTACATCAGTAACAAAGAAGAGCAATGCCAGGTGCCACATGTTGGAAACCTCACAAGGGTTTCTTTAGCTAAACAAGTCATAAAGAAATGGAATTGCTGGCAGAGCCACCTGCCTTTAAATAGACCTGTAGGCTTAGCCAAGAAACCACTACAGAACAGACCACCATGGCAGACTGACCAGGACCTTTCCCACCTTCCGCGTGTCTCTAACTTAAAATACAAAGAAGGAGTTCCCTTGGCTCCTACCTGCCACTCAACGTCCCAATTATGACTTTGCAAAAACCCACAAGAGAATCAAGCTAGATTAAATTATATGTAAAAAAATAAGGAAGTCTGTTTCTTGCCCCCAAATCATCTTTAAAGAATTTATATAATTGGGGTGGCAAGATAGATGGCTTAGTGGTTAAAAGCACTGACTGCTCTTCTAGAGGGCCTGGGTTCAAATCCCAGCACCCACATGGCAGCTCACAACTGTCTGTAATTTCAGTTCCAGGGAAATATGATACTCTCATGCAGATAAAACAGCAATGCATATAATCTTTTTAAAAAAATGTTAAGAATTCTCCCTCTCTAAAAATATTCACATTACAATTCATAACAACAGCAAAATTACAGTTATGAGGTAGCAATGAAAGTAGTCTTAAGGTTGAGGGTCACCACAACATGAAGAACTGTATTAGAGGGTCACAGCATCAGGGAGACTGAGAACCACTGTGTTAAAGAAATTATTATTTATTCTGGAAGGATAAAAGAAGGCTCACTGTTTCAACTTGGGTATTAGTTCTCACTTCTGAGATGCTCTGATTGGCAAGTGACTCCCAGAAGAGTAAGAAAATAGTGCAGGTTTGGGAAGAGTTCCCCTGGAACATTCCCTCGTAAATTTTATTAGAGGCTCTATGAGTTTGCCGTTGCTACTCTAATAAATTTCAACAAGCTTATGGCTGAAAACAACATAAAATTTTAATTTATTGTCTTATAGTTCTGATGACTAACATCTGAAATGGTGTCTCATGGGGCTAGAATCAAAAGATCTGCTTTCTGGAAGCCCTACAGAATTTTCTAGAAGGCTAGTTGTCTTGCCTTTTCTAGAGTCCGCTAGCTTATATACCTTGCCTCATCATCTCCCTCCTCCTTCTATCTAGGTCATCCTCTCACCTTTCTGATCTTTTCTGCTGTGATCACTTCCTCTCTGACTTAGGACAAGGACTTCCACTTAGAAGAACCCTTGTAGTTGCTTCAGACCCACCGGATGGATAATCTACGGTGATCTTTCTGCTTTTAGACCAGCTTGCGAGTCACCTTAATTCCACCAGCAGCCTTCATTTCTTCTATTTCACATAAAATATTCATGCCTCCCAGGAGTTAAGGTACATACTTTCCACACAAGACCTGAGCTTCACCTCTGGAGCATACATGATGCTGGAAGGGGGATCAACTCCACATAGTTGTCCTCTGACATCCACAGGTGCGCTGTGGCACACATGCCCACAAACATACGTCATGAAAACACACCTAGACAAAGATAATAAATAATAATTTTTGCCTGGTGGTAGAGAGATAGCTCAGCATTTAGGAGTACTTCCCATCTTTACAGAGGACCTGAGTTCAATTCCCAGCACCCATGTTTGATAGCTCACAGCTGCCTTAATTCCAGCTCCAGAAGATCAGATTTCCTTTTCTGTCCTCTCTAGGCATCCTTACACACATGTGCATATACACACACAGATACATATAGATAAAAATAAAATAAATCTTTTTTAAATTGGCTTGTACATTTCTGGGCCCACTATGCTACCACAGCACCCTGTCTGCCAAGCTAATAAGCATCTTCACTATGGCTGTAAGGGAAAATCTACTCCATCCCTGATGCAAACTTGCTCTGCTGAAGTTCTGGGGTACCAGACTATAACAGAGAACACAAACCAAAGGTGTTTGTTTAGAGACACAGAGCAAATGCTATCTAAGACACCAAGAGGCAACCCTTTCTAAAGCTCATGCCTAAATTGCAATCAAGATAAGGCTAAGGCACAAAGTGACTCCTCATGACCTCTGGTCAGGTGAGCTGGAGAGACTGACAGGTAACTCTGTAGCTGCAAGTGCAGTGTAACCTCTGCTTAAACATCCTTAGCCAGCCAGACAAAAGCTTTAGCCACAAAGCAACAGCGTTAGGAAGGTGGGGCCATAATTTCCCACAGGAATCCTAGTATTGTGGAACTTTCCCATACACACGAAGGTTTTGCAATCCATCCATCTGAAACGAGCAAGCTAAGGAAACCTACGAACACTCCTGAGATGCCCACGCATGTGTGTCGTCTTCACTTTCTACTGGAAATAGGTTGGACAGGAATGCTACCAGCAGCACCTTCTCCTTGTTTGCCCCTCTCCGCCTCTGTCACCTTCAGAGTAGTTTACAGACACAAACCTAGATATTGCCACAAACTGCATAAGTGAAGTAGTCTCCACGCAGAAAAAAAGGCCACATCTTGACCCAGGACACATGGCCTTGATCCTTGAATCTGATGTCCTCTTTTTCATATTCTACCCATCCAGAATACTTTCTTTCCTTTTTGAAGCTCCCCGTGTACCAAAGCTCTGTACAGAAGGTAAAAGTGATATTTAACAATACTTAGCATGTAATCAGAGAGGCTTTAGGCAGCAACTGATGAGGACAGATGCAGAGAACCACAACTAAACATTAGGCGGAGCTCAGGGAACCCCTTAGAAGAGGGGAAGGAAGAATTGTAGAGCCAGAGGGGTTGAGGACACCATGAGAATACAGCCCACACAATCAACTAAGCAGGGCTCATAGGGGCCCACAGAGACTACAGCAACAGCCATGGAGTGTACACAGGTCTGTGCTAGGTCCTCTGCATATATGTTATGGTTGTGTAGTTTGATGTTCTTATGGGAGTCCTAGCAGTGGGAGTGGGGGTGTGACTGACTCTTTTGCCTGCTCTTAGGACCCTTTTCCTCCTACAAAGTTAATATAAGGGTTTGTGCCTAGGCTTATTGAAACTTGTTATGCCATGTTCAGTTGATATTTCTGACTGGGAGGTCTGGTCTTTTCTGAAGGGAAAGGGCAGAGGAGTGGATCTGGGAGGGAGGTGAGTTGGGATGGGGGGCACTGGGAGGAGTGGAGGGAGCTGAAGTCAAGATGCATTGTATGAGAGTAGACTAAATAAAAAAGAAAAGAACTCCAGAACATTCTATGCTGAAAACATTATATGTGAAGAAACCCACAATACTTAGCACACAAATCTAACAAAACAACATCAGCAGATGGTGCCACGACATGCTGATTACCAACCAGGGCTTTGGTTTATATGGTTTTGCAATAGTTGACCATTATACATTGTTCAAAACATGGATAATTTTGAACATAAGCCTAAGAAAGCAGAGCAAATGAATTACAGCAATACAAACACCACCATCTAGATAAAAAAATCTCTCAAAACATGAAGTCTTTAGGGAAACGGAATAAAATGAGGACAGAGGCGGAAGCTGATGATTGTTCTAACTAGGTCACCCCACTTTAAGATGCCAAGTCTAAGCCAGGCGCAGTGGCATATACCTCTAATCCCAGCACCTGGAGGCAGAAGCAGGCAGATCTCTGTGAGTTCAAGGCCAGCCTGGTCTACAGAGCGAGTTCCAGGACAGCCAGGGCTACACAGAGAAACCCTGTCTTGGAGAAAAAAAAAGCTAATTTTAAAGCCCAATGGCAACAGCAGTTAATGAGTGGGAAATCCTGTGGATGAGCACTGTGTACATTGTTATTCTCTGAAAATGTTTTGGGGTTGCTTTGTTTTGTTTTCTCTTTTCTTTGGCTAAAGACAGCATGGGTATCTGAGTGCTTCCTTTCTTACCCTAAGATAATTACCACAGAGGTGCTTCCCAGAGCTAGCACAACTGGAGTGTGGCCTCTCAAGTGATGGACCATGAGCAAGAGATGTGAAGATCAATAGCCACGTCCTACAGAAACTAGCCCTGCAGAACATCTGGATCTGGTGCCCCCAGTAGATACTTTTCCCAGCACGGAAGATTAGTGACTGGAACCAGCTGGCTTGGATTCCCTGAAGCTTCCAATGTCACTGGTAAGAGAAGAATTACAGATTTATTGAAGGCTGAGGGTGAAATGAAATCATTATTTGGTCATCGTTTCAAATCAACATGCGGCCCACTTCTTCTTCACCACTCATAACAATCCCTTAACACGGTTTCCTCCCTTTTCAAGAAACCATTATCTGCACTGTAAATAAAGGGGTCAATAGGAAATTCTTCGGCGGTAAAGGTAGTCAGTCTCCCTGACTAGGCTCCATTTAATGATAGCATTTGCTTGATGATTCTGTTCAGTTGGAGAAATGCCTTTGTTTGTAAATAGTTGCTTAGCAACAGCTTTGTGTTCTCTCATATCTCACTCGCAGCACCTATCACTTGGTTCTGGGAGTCCTGAGATTCCTCGGGGCTTAGGCAGCATTCTCAACACGTGGACAAAACCAGTAGAAAACATGCAAGAAAGTTGAATCCCTGCAACTTGCTAACCAAAAGAGGAATTGAATAAAACAAAATGCTCCGTACGTGGAACCGAGGTGACACTGAAAAAAATATAAATGGACTTGGGTTCTGGGGTCATGAGGAAGAGTTTGTCCATCCATAACATAGCCTCACCTGCAGCAAATCAGGGCAAAAGTGGAAGACTAGGGATGTGGGAAAGGACCAGTCTTTATCTCTGTTCAACACTGAGAACACCGGGCATCTTGGAGCCTAAAAGCAATCCTTGGGTTGCGTCAACTGTAGGAAAGAATTACAATTATAATTCTTCTCCTTGGGAGTTCCCCAAATTCTTTGGGAGTTCCCCTTTTCGGTCCCATCATGGTGTGTGTGTGTCTGTGTGTGTGTGTGTGTGTGTGTGTGTGTGTGTGTGTAGGAAAGGAAGTACAGAGCTGCAGTGAGTTTGTGATATTTTATAACAGATTTAGACTAAAAATGGGAAAGCTCTGATTTCTGATTTCTCTTTCAGAATCCTCTCTCTATCTCTCCCTCTCTCCCTCCCTCTCTCCCTCCTACCTTATCTCTCTGTGTACCTCCATCAAGCATTTTGACTCTGTAACCTGGAACTCATTATGTAGCCCAGTCTGTTCTCATATTCATGGCAATCCTCCTGTAATCCTGGGGATTGCAGTGTTGGGATTAGAGACATGAGCCATCAGACCTGACTGTTTCCTGTCTTGGCTATCTGTGTACCAAAACTCTTCACAGAACCGAGGACTGGTCCAAAGGTCACCTTCCAGGAGAGGACCAAGGTTCTCTTGTTAAAACTCGTTGACATAGCCTGTGGACATTAATTCAAAATTAGCTCCCCTTCTACTCTTGAGATTGGGGAATGAAAGAAAAAAACCTACTTAGGAATCAAAGAACATAAGAAAATAAAATACGACATAGAAACAAAACGGAATATACTCTAACCATCCTCCAGCCCCTCCCTCATTGTATGAGGTTTAGGTCTGTGTGCCCAGTGGAATATGGCAGAAGTAATGTCATGTCCCATCTAATGTTAACTTCTGAAGTACAAAGCAATGTGTGTCTTAGTTGTCCTCTTAGTCTCGGTCTCCCTCAAAATCCTCAGCATGGGAGAAGCCAGCTATCATATCTTGACATTCACATGGCCCGTGGAAATGCCGTTCAGCAAGGAACAGAGGTTTCCAACCAGCAGTTATGTAAATAAGTCTTCTTGGAAGTGGATCCTTCCGCCTCAGACAGACTTAAGATGATACAACCCAGACCCGGAAACAGAACCACCCAACTAAACCATCCTGAATTCCAGACCCTCAGAAAAACTGAGGTTATAAAGGCTACTGCTTTAATCCATTAACTACAGTGGGTAGTTTGTTATGTAGCAATGATTACCATAGTCAGTTAGAATACAATAACTGAGAAATCTTGGCAGTAAACTCCCTGGTGCTAACTACATTATTGTCATATTCATTATTTTGAGTGGGGGAACCTCCTCAAGAGAACTCATTTCATCTTATTGGATGGGTACAAAATGCAGCTATGAGCACTGCTATATTCGGTCTTCAAATCACTTTTATTCACCCCATCTACAGACACACTATTATAATATTGTCAAATGACAAAAATATCAATAAATATACATTGATATCTTCAAAATGCTTCAACCCAGAGTCCTGAGGTCCCTGTGACATGTTTAGTTTTCCTTCTCAATGTGCATTAGCATGTTACTTTAAATGAATGGCCATTGATACCACGTTTTGCCTTTAAGGTCCGTTATCTGTTTCACTTTCCTTAGTGGCTTAGAATACTGACCTTTGGAGACTGAAGCAATAGCATTCTCTGCCTTCTCTTAGTTTAAGCCAATGGGGGAGTAAACAGAGCTCAGATGGTAAGAGGAAAAGGAGATGAAGATGCTTGAGCCAATGATCGACTACTGTGATCAGTTACCCTCTCCTCCCATAGCTATGTTTCAGTAGAAGCTCTCCAGCCTCTCCTGTGGCCACAGATGGCCCCTTAAGGCCAGGAGGAAGAGTATTCTCTGCTGCTGCCAGTCCTGGGTGCCTTCCAATGCCTTCCTGGGTGACAGAAACTCTGTTCACACTTTTTAAATGAATGTTTATTTGTCTATTACTTGTTTTAAATGTGTGTCTACTCACACCAAGATTTTTAAACTTATGCGGGTTCTCATAAAGACCTACATTTTCCCATTCATCGTTAGCGATCAGAATTTCTGCTAAGACAGGATCTGTATTCCCCATTAGCTGCCATCTGTGGCGTTTTGGCAAGCGGTGAGTTCTCCACATGCATACCTATCTCCAACAACTGTCTAGTGTGCTTCCTACTTGGCCAGCTTCCAAGCATTTTTCAGATCTACTGCATATTGAACTCAAGCTTGTGAACTCAAGCTAAACCCATGCAAGAGAGGCAGTCTTGATCACAAACCATCATTCCATAGTGTTGGAATGTTGGCTCCAAGGATGATTCAGGTAATGAAGAGAATGTCAATTACATAGGGGAGCATCCATGTCCCCGTAAAAGAGATTTCATTGGAGGAGTTGGGCATTACTGCCCCTTTAGAGAACAGCAAGACTGTGGGTGTGAATCAGCTGGGAATCCTACTCATCACACCACTGTTTACACAGAAAAACACAATCTTGGATCCATGCGCTGATTTAATAATATTTTTTAAATATAAACCATTAATTAGATTGGTGAGTTTTTTTAAGGTGGCTCTAAATAAGCACCTTTCAAAGAAGGGACATTCAAACAGGAAAAGTACAGAATTGACTGTCCTAATTCAAAAGATTATAAAAAGCAAACCATTAAAATAAACCTAGAAGGCTGGGAGACAGCTTAGTCACTGAAATGCGTGCCTTCGAGGCAAAAGGACAGGAGCGTAAGTTCCAAACCCACACACATATAAAAAGCTGGAAATGGTGTCATGTGCTTATAATCTCAGAACTGGGGAGGCAGAGACAAGTGGATCCCTAGGGCTTGCTGGCCAGACAACCTAGCCTATGTGGTGAGTTCCAACTTTCTTTTTAATGAATCACTTTTTAGGTATTCGGTCCCAGAAAACATCCATTAAGTATCATTTGTTATGCACCATTTTAAACATTGGCTATATAGCAACAAACAAGACAGATTTTAAAACACCTTGCCCTATAGAGTTCTACTGGAAAAAATCAAATAAGATAAATAAGAAAAGTATATAGCATGATAAAGAATCATCAGTGTTAGGGGTGAAAATGGAATAAGGGTATATTGTTTAGAAAAAAATTAGAATTTTATATGCTTTGGCTCAAAAAGACTTCCCTGGAAAGATGCCAATGTGAAAGATTGCAAATGAGTGATGGATAAAGCCATGAGTACATCTTCTGCAGAAGGGTACCAAGTATAAACTCAAAGAGGCTGAAGTGGATCCAATTAGAATATTTTGGAAGGAAGCTTCCATTCATAATAAACTAGGAAGATGATAAAAATGCCTGAGAATAAATACTGAAATAAAAGTATAGAGTCTCTGTGAAGAATCATTGGTACTGCAGAAATGAATGAAAGAAAAGTTAAGGGAATGGAAAAGATTCCATCAGTTCAATAAAGGTAGCAGACCTGCTCACTTGTAGAAGGAATTGAGGAAGTAAAGGCCCAAATGAGTGAATCTGAGGCTCAGAAAAGAGTTCACTTACTAGCTTCTAAGTCCTAACCCGGGTAGCTTTTGGGGCAATCTGGAAGGGAGCAAGGCATCACCAGATGCTGAAGGAGATAACCACAAGAAGAAATGAGTCTCTGCACATGGACCGCGTCCGTTAGTGCACTGCCAAATATCTATTGGTGGAACTGAGGTTGTTCTTAATCATTGGGGCCAAGGGAAAAAGAAGGGGACGCAGTGTGGGGAAGAGCCCACTGGCATCTCTTTGTCTGCCTCTCCTCACCTCTAACCATGACAACCTCTAGAAACAATGAGTGCTGATTCAACTCTCCCTTCCAAGTCTCACACATATTTCCCTTGCAGCCAGCTCCAAGTTGGAATAACAGAGGGAGGGAGATTCCAGGACACAGCCAACTTGATATGAAAATGCTCTACAGAAGGACAAATTGAGCCCTGAGAGTAAAAAGATGTCTAGCTATAGAGATGTCAACTGCTCCTAAACTAATATGTAAGCTCAATGTAACCTCAAATGCCTTCACCATTTCAGAATGGGAGATCAATGTATTAATACACTTTCACTAAAAAAATTCAAATGCCAAAGAGAGCTAGGAGATTTTCCAAAAAAAGAAGAGAGGGTATCTGATTACTATATGAAAATATATGATAAATTTATGAAAATAGATTAGACATAAATCAAAGAAAGGGGAGGTGGAAAGAGGAGGACAGAAGGGAGAGAGGGAGAAGAGATATGAATTTATTCAGGAAAAGACCAGCAATGCAACAGAAATGGGGAGACATATAAAAGTTTTACCCCACATGTAAATAGTTAATGCATTATTTGGAAAGATATTCAACCTCATCAATAATTAAAGAAAAGAGTGTTGGCACCATAATGCAATGCCATTTTATACCATCGTAGTGAGTAAAACTGGAGAGTCTGACCATCCCAAATGCCACCGAAGTGGAGATAGATCTCTTGTACAGCAACTTGGCTTGACTTTTCTGCCCATTATTTTACTTTATACTTCTCATTCAAAGTATAGATTCAATCCTCATATGAGCTAAGACTGGGATAAGGGAAATAAATAAACAAATAAATAAACAAATAAACTAATTAATTAAAAAATACTATTTAATAGTGATTAAAAACACCAGGTACAGTAATCCATAGCTCTAATTCCAACACTTCAGAGGACCGAGGTGAGATTGGGACTGAATGATTGCAACTTTGATCCGGGCTGTCAGGAAGAAAGAAAAAATAGAAGAGTAGCTGAAAGTTTGAGAAGGAATTTGATGCTGTAAACAGTGCTTTCTCAGGATTTGATCCCACTCCTGTGTCCCCATCTCACTCTTAAATGCACCATGAGACAGAGGCTCATGATCCAAAACCTCTAGGTTTCTCCCACCATGAATTCCCAGAAAGTTTCAGCCTCTGCCTTTACAGATCCTTTCGGACCCAAGTCTTTCTTATTCCCGTTTCACGGCATAGAAAGTCAAACAACGGGAGGATTAATTTCTTTCAGAAAAAGGGGCTGACAGTGTTTTCTCAAAATCTGCTGGATAGTATCATGTCAACACCGATAAGAGATCACCTAAGTCTGTGTTTAGAAAAAAATTTAACTGTTTAAGTATGCAATTGTCTATCTCAAAACATACCCCGTCTTTAATAATAATCTCCAACTACAGCATCTGAAATCAAATCCATAGTGACTTCAGGTTTGTGGATGAACTTCAGGTGAATATTTGCCTTTCATTCATTCCAATGATGAAACCAAATAAGAGCCACTCCAGTTTGTAACAACTCTACTCTCTCTAGTCTCCAAAAATGAGCATTTTCCTAAGGGCAAAATGATCTCCAAGTTGAAAAGGGCAGTTTAAAATGCACATTCATCAACATTCTGTTTCATTTGCCACCATATTTTCTATCCTTTGTGTACTTTATTTCTACATTTAGAATAAATTAATGAAGGTTCTTTAATGCTTCAGTTGTTTGGGCTCAAGGCATGTCTGTATGAGTATAAGCATTTTTTAAAGATTGCAGGTGTGAGAAGATGCCTTCATTAGTAAAGTGCTTACCATGCAAGCTTGAGAACTTGAGTTTCATTCTCCGGAACCAAATATAAAAAGCCAAGTTCATGGGCTGGAGAGATTGCTCAGAGGTTAAGAGCACTGGCTACTCTTCCAGAGGACCTGAGTTCAATTCCCAGCAACCACATGGTGGCTCACAATTATCCATAATGAGATCTGGTGCCCTCTTCTGGCCTGCAGGCATACAGACAGAAGAACACTGTACATAATAAATAAATAAATAAATAGATAGATAGATGGATAGATAGATAGATAGATCTTTTTAAAAAAAATTTTAAAAAACCAAGTTCACACCCCTAACCCCTAAACCAAACAAAACCTAGCACAGGGGATGCTGACATAGAAGGATCCCTGGAGCTTGCTGGCCAGACAGTCTTGTCAAATCAGCAAGCCCCAGGTTCAGTGAGAGACGAGGAGAATGGTAGGGGAAGACACTAGACATTGGCCTCTGGCCTTCATACATATGTACACACACATGTACACATTTATCACACACCACATAAATAGAGATAGATAGATGATAGATAGATAGATAGATAGATAGACAGACAGACAGACAGA
>LOJH01052687.1:0-12307 GCA_001685095.1 Ellobius talpinus
ATTTATCCTTGAAGGCTGCTTTCTGCAGCATCTTGGTGAAGCTGTCCTTGCAGCTTCTCTTTAAAGAGAAAATTTTCCCTTTCTACCTTCCTGGATTTAATAAAATTGTATTCATTATATCAAAGAGAAATTTTTATTAAATTTGGTAAATTGGCATTCAATATGTGTTTTCTACTCTTTAAAAATTGTGTGCATGCGTGTGTGTGTGTGTGTGTGTGTGTGTGTGTTATGAATGTGAATGGCCCAGATAGGCTGGTATGTTTAAATACTTTCTCTCCAGCTGGTGGAACTGTATGGGAAGGATTGGTAGGCTATTGAAGGAGGTGGGTGGGGCTTTGAAGTTTCAAAGGCTTACAGTTCTCAGTGTGCCTCTCTGTGCTCAAGGTGTGAGCTCTCTCCTGTTCCTTTTCACTTTGTCCCACCACCATGGATTGTAATCCTCTGAAATCATAAACACAATTAAGTGCTTTCTTTTATAAGTTGCCTTGGTCATGGTGTTTCATCACAGCAACTGAAAAAGTAACTAAGACACTTGTGTGTGTGTGTATGTGTGTGTGGTATATATATTCTCAGAGAGGTTCTCATCCTGCTTGTGGCAGTTTGAGTAAGAACAGCTCCCCCCTCACAGGTTCATAGATTTGAATACTTGATCACCAAGGAATGGCATTGTTTGAAAGGCCTAAGAGGTGTGACCTTGTTGGAGGGATGTCACTAGGGGTTGGCTTTGAGGTTTCCAAAGCTCGGGCCCCAGTTAAATGTTTTCCTTTATAAGAGCTGCGGGAGTCGTGGTGTTTCTCTGCAGCAACAGAACACCAAGACACTGCTCTATCTTTCTCTGTCTTATTCCTTAGAGAAGGGACCTCTTCCAGGAGCATAGAGCTAGGCTTGCTGCAGTCTCCTGCCTCTCCTACACAGTGTTTGGGTTACAGAAGCCTGTAAGGCCTATAAGATATTTGTGTAATAGACTCTTCTTATAGGTAGATTGTGTTTTTTGATTATATGGCTTGCTTTTCCTTCAAAGAAAGAAAGAAGGACATAGTTCAAGGCATCCACTCAGTGTTTGTTCAGTGAACTTAATGTCAATTATTTCTTCCACTGCTAAATGCATTTGGAAGTTTGGAAATTTGCAGCGCATCAAACTCACAGAGATCCACCCATCTCTGCCTCCTGAGTTCTGAGATTAGACATGTGTACTGTTATATCTGGCTCTGTGGTTTATTTTTTGGTTTTGGCTTATGTTTTTCTTTCTGATACTGTGGAAACTAGGGTTCTGTTTGGAGGTTCTTAGTCTCATGAATAAAAAAATGAGTAATAAGTCAAATATGTCAAATGCTAGCTCAAGAACAATTCTATTAGGGTTTAAAAGAAAGATAGCAGAGCAAGAAAGCTGTCCCAAGGAGACTGGAGAAAGAGCAGGGGAAATGCCATGATGCTTAAGCGTACATAAAGATCAGACGGATGGAGGACAAGCAGCCACACAGCTGGGAGGGGAGAGAATTAGTGAAGAATCCCACAGTGTTGGGGAAAGCAGACTTGGAATTGGTATTGATCAGGGATCTAAGAAGTTGATGGCTATGTCCCTACAATATTGCTTCCCAACCTGTGGGTGGCAACCCCTTTTGGGGGTTGAACAGCCCTTTTACAAGGGTTGCATATCAGATATCCTGAATATCAGATATTTACATCACAATTCATAAAAGTAGCAAAATTTCAGTTACGAAGCAGCAGTGAAAGTAGTTTTATGGTTGGGGTCACCACAACACAAGGAACTGTACTGTAGTAAAGGGTATCAGCATTAGGAAGGTGGGGAGCCACTGCCCTACAAGCTACTGTGGGGGTGGGAATCCTTGGAAGGAAGACCGCAGTATCTCCTGAGAGAGCTGGTTGTTTCCTGTCTCCTCAGCAGAGTGTGAAGTATGCCCGCTTTACTCCAGGCGCTCCTGTTCCCCTGAAAGGCGCTCCTTTGCCCAGGTGATTGACCCGTCCAAATGAGTGTTAAAGCACAAAGTCTGTTCTCTTGCTTAGGAAGAGTTTTCCCTTCAGAGCCTTTACTCCTGTAAAGAGCCCGAATAAAATTCACTGGTTTATCAAATTGGACTTTGGTGTGTAAGAAACATTAATTAGTCTTTTCTGTCAAACACTTATCCCCCCCACCAGTGCACACAGAACTTGTAAGATGCTTATGAAAATCATTTTTATCTTCAGCATCTTGGAAAATCTTTAATCCCCATGTTAAAACCTGTGTTTACACAAAGACCCTGCTGCTGGGATCCCTTTCTTCTTTTCCTGTGCACAGAGTCTTTTTTTTTTAATAGCCCATCACAAAGGGCTATGAGGTCCGACCCCTGCCGATGAGGAAAAGACTGAGTGAGAATACCAGCCAGCTACAATCCCTGCCCCACTGGGCATGCTCTTTCGCTTTTGTGAGCCGTGCAATGTCTTGATCAAGAGCGAAGTTTTGCCTCGTCAAGACACTTAAGCTTTGTTTGTCTTGTCCTTTGGGTGACCCCAAGATTGCTTCTAATGGATAGAATCATTTGGTCTTTTCTATCTGAGGTGAATAGAATCAGACTCCGCAGGAAAAGCCATAAAGTGAGGCAGCAACACCATGAATTTTTGGGTGCCTTCTGACATTCACGCAACTTCACATACTATCTCCTCTGTAAGATGTTGCAGCGTTTCTGCCTCACCTCAACATAGCTCCCCTCACACTGGACCTGTTCTGCAAGCATGATTTGTGCTTGCTTGTTAGACCTCAGCGTCCCTGGGGCTCTTGTTTGCTTCCTTGGTTTTAGCAGTTTTCTGTCACAGGAATGAGAAAGAGAATGAATGTCTAAGATTCCTTGCAGTTAAAAAAAAATAGAGTTCAAGCCTTTTCCTGTCATGCTAGCATCTATGTAGAAGGAAACTTTTACCATTGCTCTCAGAAAGCTTGGCTCTTTATCTCTGCATTCAACTTAATTAATGGGAGTAGAAGTATGGAAAGAAAGTACCTACCCTTAGCTCAGTGGAATCGGTCCCTAAGGGAGAGGAGTGGGTGGGGTGGAAGTAAATAAATGATATAAATGTTAAAGGAGATAAAATGGACCTTATCCTGATTGGTGGGGGTGGTGGAAGGTTGGTTTGTTTGTTCGTTGATAATTTGACATAATTTGAGTTAATCTGGGAATATGAATGTCAGTGGAGAAAATACCTCCATCAAATTGCCTGCAGGCAAATATATAGACCATTTCCTTGATTAATAACTGATGTGAGAGGACCTAACTCAGCGTGGGTGCTGCATAAGAAAGCAAATGAGCAGGCCAGGAGGAATAAGCCAGTGAGCAGCTCTTTTCCATGGCCTCTACTTCCTCTAAGTACCCAGACTTCCCTCAGCAATGGAGTGTGACCTGAGAGTTGTAACCCGAAATAAACCCTTTCCTTTCCACCTTGTTTTTAGTCATGGCATTTTATCACAGCAACATAAATCCTAACTAGAACAAGTTCACAGAAAAGACAATGGTTCCAGACCTCTTGGTGTCTTAATTTTCTTCCTCTTCCTTTCTGGTGTGAGCTTCATCTTCCCAGCTAATAAGACTTTAGCTGAAGGCCTGGAGGTATTTGTGATCCACTTTGGCACATGCTATCAATGGGTGGATAAATGATGGTCCCGAGAAAGCGTCTCCTTGGTCTCCAGTAGGAAGAGTTAGTTACTCCTTGGTTCTGAAAGAGCTTCCTAATTTCCTGTAGTCCAACATGCTCAGCATGTGGAAGCGTCACACTTGGAGATGCCCTGGCATCTACTACGCTGTCCTGTGAAGAGACTGCTGCTGGTGCTTTAGCCTGCAGTCACTGACTTCTGTTTAGGTGTCCTGTAGATCCAGAGCAGGTAAATGGACCTCCTTGCCTGAAATTTTTATCACAAAACATTACTCTCTGACTCTTTAAAAGAATCACACAAAAAATACTGGTGTTCTCTTAAAGCACCATGCGATGACTTCCTGTAAGAGACTTAGCTCTGTTGAGTTGTCAGCTACCAGAGAATTATTTAAACTGATAAATTTTCCAGATGATGGTAAAGTTGTACATTTTAGTAAGAAACCCACAGCCGTGTAGGTGTGGGGCCTACCTCTGCCTTCTCCTGTTCTGCTAGTGCAATAGCTCTCTGGTGAATGTATAGATTTTGTTAGATATAATTGGCATATTGTGAGCCTGGTTTTGAAGTCACAGTAACAGACTCTATGCTCTCAGTGTGATTTCCCAACGTTTCACGTAAGGACTTTGGTAGATCCCCTTGTTTGCGGGTGGGTAGGCTCTGCAAGTGTTTCTGAGGGTTGTCTTTGGAGCCTCTGTCTGTGTAGGTAACAATCTCCTTTGCAGCCAGGACACTCTCAGCATTTGGCTCACTTAGGCAGAGAGCTGGGAAGCATGCTGCTGTGCCTCTGCCCTCAGATTCCTCCAAACTTGACATTGTTTCTTTCTCTTGTTAGGAAGGTGAAGCACAAGTTTCCTTTCTGTGGAGTTTTCCTGTTCTAATTCTCGAATTCTCTTCATCTATTCACTTTGAGGTACTTTATGAATATAGAGAAAATAGACCCTACATGAAACTTGTTTTGCCTGACTTGAAATTTCCAATGTTTTTTTTTCTAGCTGAAATCTAAATTAGGTATACTTCACCAAAAATGCCAGAATAATGTGGAATTTTGCTTCCTTTATGAGTTTTCCCAATTCAGTGAAACCAGAGATCCCTCCCTGGATGCAGGTGAATTTGTGATTGTTCATGGGGTTCTTGTAGTTCTTCACATGACATCTAACACCCATGCAATCAGTCATTCTCTAAATTAACGACTGTAGCTGCATGTGGTGGTTCATGCAGCAATCCAATCACTGAAGCAGAAGGATATTGAGATGACAGCCAGTCTAGGCTATCTAGTGAGACCCTTTAATTTTTTTGAAAGTAGAAAGCCTGAATATACTTTAGAGAGGGAATATAGACAAAGGGGAATATGTGTAGGATAAGATGTTTAGAGTCATTAATCACCAGGAAGGACCAAGAAAATCCACAATGAAAGACCCATTCATATGCCTACTAGGAAGGATAGAATTTTTAAAGTATAAGATATCAAGCCTGGGCAAGTGCATGGGGAACCTGGAGCCATCACATGGCAGGAATGCAAGCTGCTATAGCTTCTAGTGGCACACCAGAGAAGTTTAATAATTCTCTGAAGAGCTTGACATAGAGTTACCATTAAGATACCCGCACATTCTACTATTAGGCACAAATCTAAAATAATTGAACACAGGAACCAAACAGATACTCACACACCCATATCCATGGCTATTTACAATAGTCTAATTATGGAAGATACTTAAATCTTATCAACAGATGAAGAGATAAACAAAATGCAGTATGTAGCTATAATGCAATATTATTTAGGTATATAAAGGAATATAGTTGAATATATAAAGGAATATACTTGAATGTGGATGAGCCTTAAAAACTTCAGTGAACTGGAACAAGGGAGTATATGTTTTCCTCTTAAATGAGGTGTTGATTAATCTTCATTATCAACTTGGTGGGATTTAGAATAACCATGAAAATACACCTTTCTGCTTCCTGTTTGTGAATACAGTGCAGACTGCTTCCTCAAATTCTTGCTTCCAGGCCTTGTCATCATGTTGGACTGAACCCTCTAAGTGTGACCCCAAATGCATTCCCTCCTTACATTGTTTGCCCAGCTATTTTGCCACAGCAACAGAGAAAAGTGAGCAATACAGATGCAGTATCTACAAAGAGGAAGTCCGCTGAAAGAGAAAGCACATTGGATGCCAGGAAGGAGGAGGAACAAAGAGGACCCACTAAATCCATTTGGAATCTTGACTGAAAAATCTTGGAAATAGGTGAGGATCACAAAATATCATGAGTGTGATTGATGCCGATGAATTGAACACTTAATCAAGATGTTAGTAAATGAAGAATTATCTACTCCAAATAGAGCAGTAGGCCTGCAAAGTTATCCTTAACTCATTAAATGCTTGTTCCTAAGAGGAATTCTCTCTAAGACACCCAGAAGATCCACTTGAGTTGAGACCTTGACCAGTGCTTAAGGTGAGTCACACCCACAGTAACCCTCCATGTAAGCGTTTTTAGTATGAACTTTTAAAAATTAATTGTAAAAAATCTTGCATATGCTTGAGTGGGTTTCTAAACCTAATTAGCAAGGTGGCATCCATTCTCTTTAAAAATCAGTTTGAGACAGAAATCTAGGACTTATCCTTTTGCCCTGCCTCTTCTTTATGTCTGAAGGATCTTCTATTGCTTCCACATAACTACTTTGTGTTTGGTTGGCTACTCAGAAATAAAAAATTCACAGCATGTAAAGTCCTTGACTTATTTCTGTTTCATTTTATATCACAACATGAAGCTTTAGGGAGGATAAGGACAATCCTGGAAATAGAAGAAATAATGAGAAATACTTGATAGTTTTAGCAGTTGGCATGGCGACTGATCAACATAATGTACAGGTTTCCGGGATTGTACTTCTTCAACCTAGTAAGCTCTTTGTGAACTGCAATAACACTCTTGTTCTAACCAAGACATAATCCATAAGTTCTTACATTACATAAGCCTCTCAAGAACATAGAAAGGTGGGGCTGGGAACATAGCTCCATGCTCCATAGAGCATGTTCCTAACATGTGCTCTGGCCTATGTTTGATCTCCAGTAATGTCAAACTCATGCACACCGTGGTGTGTGTATATGTATGCTTGTGTGTGTGTGTGTGTTTGTGTGTGTTTGTGTGTGTGTGTGTGTAAAGTGGTACATGAGAGATAAACATACGTGCCAGGTAGACGATGCCTCATACTTAGCTTTCTGGTACAGTCCTAAAAGGGGGCATGGCAAGGGCATGAAGGAGAAAAAGGCTTGTTGGTATAAGATTCACAGGACTAGAAATTGGGTGAGGATAAACAGAAGACAGTGACTTTGTGAACAATGAAAAACAAGCAGAGGTAGCTAGGTGTAGGGACACATGACATTAATCCTAGCACTTGCGAGGCAGAGGCTCGCAATATGGGGAATTTTTTAAATTAGTGATTGATGGGGTAAGTCCAGCCCATCATGGATGGTGCCATCTCTGGACTGGTGGTCCTTGGTTCTATATCAAAGCAGACTGAGCAAGCCATGTGAAGCAAGCCAGTAAGTATCACCTGTCCATGACCTCTGTATCAGCTCCTGCCTCCAGGTTCCTGTACTGTTTAGCTCCTGCCCTCATTGCTTTTGATGAATAAACTATTATATCTCTATGAGTTCGAGGCCAGCATGGTCTACATAGAGATTTCCAGAATATCCAGGACTATGTAGAGAGATCCTGTCTCGAAACAACAAGCTGAAAGGAAAAAATAGGTAGAGGTGATAAACAAGCACAAAAATACACAGGGATCCTGAGGACCACAGCAAATGGGCGAAGTGGTACTGATGGCTCCTCCCATGTTTTCACCTAGCCATAATGATATGCAGTGTATCTTCGGCTCTTCACTGTGACTTCCCTTGACCATCCAGAAACTGCAGGTATTACATTGTCCAGTCATTGCAGCAGAATTGCTGACATACCAGGTAACAGTTAAATCTTAGACACTTGAAGATAAGTCAGAGTTCTGGAAGGTATCGTAATCAAACACAATCAAAACATCCTGTGGGATGTGACAATATCCATCTGTAATACCAGAACTATGGAGGTGGAGTCAGAGGTAGGGGTTTGGGGTGCAGTCTAAGCTACAGAGACAATCAAAGCAGACCTAAAATTAATAGTAAGACCTTATCAGCAAACAAAGAAACAAGGGTGGGAACTGACAAGATGGTGCAGGTAAAGGTTCCTTCTGTCAAACCTCAGAGCCTGAATTAGGTCTTCAGGACTCATATGAAGCAAGAAGAGAAGAGATTTCCGTAAGTTGTACTCTGATGTCTATGTGTGGACTTTAGCGTACATGCACCCGCACCCATGTACATGCACACATAATACATACTGTACTTGAAAGTTCTATGTCAACTTGACACAAGCTAAAGTCATCTGGGAGGACACCCCAATAAAGAAAATGCCTTCATAAGATTGGGTGGTATTCAAAATAGGGAATTTTTAAAATTTGTGATTGATACGGGTAAGTCCAGCCCATCATGGATGGTGCCATCTTTGGGCTGGTGGTCCTGGGTTCTATATGAAAGCAGACTGAGCAAGCCATGTGAAGCAAACCAGTAAGTATCACCTGTCCGTGGCCTCTGCATCAGCTCCTGCCTCCAGGTTCCTGTGCTGTTTAGTTCCTGCTCTCACTGCTTTTGATGAATAAACTATTAAATGGAACTACGTGTGAAAAAAAAAACCCTTTCTTTCTCAAGTTGCTTTTGGTCATGGTCTTTTATTGCAGTAGTGGTGATCCTAACAATCGCACACACACACACACACACATGTGCACGCATAGGCTCACTAATATTTCAAATGAAAAAAGTCAAGGATTGAAGTATATAGCTTGATACTAAAACCATTATATTCAATAATATAATAAGACAAAATTAGTGTCTTATTGTTTTGAATAAATTCTTTTGGACACAGTTTCATGTAGTCTAGGTTAATCTAGAAGTGTCTTTGTATTCAAGGCTGGCCTTGATTCACGTGCTTTTCATCACACATAGCTTAGAAATGTGCCTTCTTATCGATTCAGTCATTCATTGATCAAGTATACAATATGGCTTTCTTCACAGAGTGAGCACTAGCCCATGACTGCAGTACCATATATCTAAGAAAGCTATTCTTCTATTATAAGCAATGACTTTTTTGTTTCTCTCTGTGTGTGTGTCTCTGTTTCTCTGTGTCTTTCTCTGTTTCTCTGCCTCTGGTTATTTTCAAGACAGGATTTCTCTGTGTAACAGTCCTAGTTGTCCTGGAACTCACTCTGTAATCCAAGCTGGCTCTTACTTATAGAGATCCGTCTGCTTCTATCTCTGGAGTGCTGGGATAAAAGGTGTGCACCACCATCTCCTAGCATGACATTTTTATTTTTAGGATAGGGTTTTTGTTTCAAAACTCACTATATAAAGGACATTATGAGAAGTGGTTTTTCAACACCATAATTTCAGGCAATGACATCCAATTCATTGACAACATGATTGTAGTCAGACAGCAGCATAGGGGATAAATTGCACATGACAGTGGGTGATTGCAGGATGTTTCCCATGCATTCTTAAGGCAAAGGCATGGGAATGCTGCACCTCAGCTGTCCCAGGGCCTCCTGCAAAGAGCTCGATGCTTTGTTAGTTAGCATCATAAACTAGCAGTCTGGTTTTTGCTATTACTCTAAGTGTAATTTTGGAAGCAGGGAAACCACATGCTTCTAAAAAGTTAGAAAATTAGTGAAGAATACTCACCACCCACAACCTGCCACCCACTCTAAATCTTATTCTTTGAGAAATAAAAAAGCCTTTATTAAATTACACATGGCTACAAATCATATTTGTTCACCTTCAAATGTTTACCTGTGACAAGTTGTTTTATTTTTTACACCATACATTTTTTTGAAAGAATACATTTGTTTATTAAGAAAATCCTTTGTGGATCTTAGGAGCTGATAGAGGAAATAATCTTTACCAGTAAATTTGGTGGAATTTTTTTTGACTCTTAATGGCAGAAATTCTCAAACAAATCAGTCATTAATCAAAGGAGTGTGTGGATAGAGTTAAAAGAATGAGTAAGTCGTGGTCCCAGACTAAAGGAACTACACTCTAATTTTGATGAAGGTGAACAGATCTTTAAAAGCCCAGAAAACATGTACAGATCCACATGGACCATAAAGAAATGGAAACGCTCTTTTAAGTAAGCATTTCTGAGATTATATTCCGACCTCGACATTGTCTCTTTTTAAAAGGTCTCCTAGAAACCAGGCACCATCATGTCTCAAAAGCCTGTTTGACTAAAAAGGAGTTGAGATGATAATAATGGAAATTGTGTCTACAAAGAGCCCTGGAATGGAAAATGTCCTAAATCTAGATAATTCTTTTCTCAAAGGGGTGACATTTGTAAGGAAGTCTTCCCATTATCTAGCTAATGGATAATATCCTCCTGTCAACGTTTCCTAGTGATACAGGAACAAGGCTAGGGGAAGAGCCATAGAAGGGGCACATTCAATTATGCAGGGCCTGATTTAGGAACTTAGGTCAAGTCCAGTTTCCACAGAATATTGATTTTTTTCCAAAGAGAAACCAACAACCACAAAGGAAGAGTCTGCCTAACAGAACCACCGCCTAGAAGATATTTCTTACCTTTCCGAGAGGTGGCAGGAGATAGGAAGTGGTGGTAGTGAGTGGTGGTCTACGGCTTTCCTAGCCACTGGAAACAAGCATTTTGGGAAACTATTCATGAGAATTCTTAGGCATGCCAAAGGGGTTTAATAAGCAAGAGAAATGAAGCTGAAAAATCCTGTGTTTGAGAGGGGCCTGCAAGCATCGCTGTAAGGAAAGAGTCAAGCGATGTTGACTTGGTCAAGATCCAAAATAAGTAAGACTGTAGAATACATGGAACTAGAGCTTCCAGAAAGACACTGCACTGTGTCTCCTACCTGGGTCTTCAGCATGCCATCTGAAGGGGGTTGGGACTCAGCATCAGTGTTCTGAGAAATGCTTGCATTTATAGTACTTTTATAGTATACGAACCTCTCTCTCTGTGTGTGTGTGTGTGTGTGTGTGTGTGTATTTTTCATCAATGTGAAATGTGAGTTCATTTGTCTTCAACAAGTTCATCTTTGATCCGCGTTAAAGACTGAATGGTCCAGTTGAATGGACAGTATTTCTGAACCCAGCTGACTTATCCATTCTTACATTTTTATTTGCCAACAAGAACATATTATAAGCTGGAGAAATGGCTAGGCATTTAAGAGCACTGGGCTGCTCTTCCAGAAGTCTCAGGGTTAGTTTTCAGCACCCCCATGGCAGTTGACAACTCTTTATAACTCCAGTCCAGAGCATCTGCCTCCTTCTTCAGCCCCCATGAGCACTGCACAGATTTACACATACAATGCACAGACATACATGCAAGCAATATATTTAAACTAAGAATAAACAAATCACTTTTTAAAAAACATATTATATTGGTACTCAGACTGAGCAGTCCCATTGTGCAAACATTGTTTCTCATGCTGTCTTTAAATTTAAATTAGCTTTCTGCTGATAAATAAAACATATTTATGAAATAGTATATGATGTTTCAATACATGTATACCAATATTTAAATCAGGTCAAACATTTCTATCCTCCCAAAAGTTTATCATTTATTTATGGTGGAAACATTCTAAATCCTTTCTGCATTTGAAAACTAAACATTCTTGAATAAATCAATTTTATTCTGCCAAATATTGTACATAGTGCTTAAAATTCCCAATGGCTTCCCTCGTTGACATACAAAGTTTGGTTTAGCTCTGGCTTGCACGCACCTCTGTTTCAACTGAATCGTGATTCCTGAGTTAGTCACCCTAGAAGAACTAGGACTTGTAGGAGCTGATCCCTTCACCAGTGTATCCCCTGGAGCTGGTCACCCACCAGTATATCTTCAGGAGCTGGTCAGTCAAGTGTCTATAAATCTTGTTCGATTTTTGCTCTTTTACCTCCTACTCTCTGTTCCAGTTGGTGTAAAAGTGAAATAAGATGTTAGGCAAGAAGAAAACCTATGGAAGTCTCCCAGAAGTCATTTGTTTCCCAGAACCATTTCAAATGGCGTAGTTGGAGACAGGAACACCCTTGACAAATGTAGATGGCAAGTGCCTTTCAGCTTGGACTAGTCAGGGAACCTCTTTTGTGAAAAGACTCCTCCAGAATTTAAGGGGAAATCCTGTTTTACAACCTTAAGACCAGAATAAAGGGAAAGGTAAAAAGAAATGTGATATATCTCAGGACAAAATAAGGCAGAGGGAAGAATAATTGTCCCTTCAAGGAGAAAAGCATTATCAGAGAAAACCTCCCATTCACTGTAGCTCACAGACTATACAGACCTTGCCCACTTTCTGACTTCTGACTATAAAATCATTATCTTCCCTTCTCCCTGACAAGATCCCGAGCTTGGCTGCCCTGATGTTTTCTCTCCCTAACTCTAGTAAATCATCCTTGAGTTTCTTTCTATGTCTGTTTTAAAAGCTTTTATCTAGAAGACAAAGAACCTGGAGAAGGGACCTTGACTCTCAAGGTGACGAGGAGCTGCAATATGTAGGATCATCTGCTTCTAGTTGAGTTTGATGTGAGATTAGATACAGGGAGGGGGAAGTCAGCCCTCCGGTCTCAGCTCCCTCTGGCC
>LOJH01052690.1:0-12306 GCA_001685095.1 Ellobius talpinus
ATTTTTTTTAATAACAATAAAAAAGTGTCTGAAATAAAAAAAAAGAAAAAAAGATCTTCCAAGCCTCTCCCCCATAAGAAATACTGCGTATATATTCTTTTCCAAACACTATACTAATAGTTCATCTCAGACACACTGAGAAGTTATTTATATATTGGTTTTATTATTTATCCAATATATACTTCTGTTTTGTTACAAAATACTATTCACAATTCTCTGATCATTCATATTTTTGTCCTTAAACTCATTCTCTGTTTTCTATAGTGGAAAATATATGAGATTCATAATGGTCACTTTACTTAAGAATATACTCTACCTTCATATCTTCTGCTGTTGAGTCCTAATGCTCTAAGACTGGTCTCTGCTGAACTGTCTTAAATTCACTCCCTCAATAAACAAGCTGTAGATATCAAATTTTTATTGAGTTTCTCACATTCTACACCCTTGTAACCCTCTGGATAACTTTCTACTCATTGGTGCTCAGTATCCATGCTACACTGACTCAGTCACCTTGCCTTCCTCAGGTAACTAAATCCTATTCATTTCCATCTGCAAAGATTCTTTAATTGCAAATTACTTATTTCTGTCACTTTAGTGTTTTCTTAACATTCTAAATTATTTTGTGTTTCTAGAAATGCTTTCCTTCATCTTAAAATTAAAGTTTTCTTCTCCAAACACAGACCAAAGTCAGCATTCTGGTGTATTTGAGATACACACTAGTCCTCAAGTCTATCATAGTAAGACTTCATAATCTGGCCAAACCTTGCTTATCAAGCCTCATCTCCTTTGCCTTCTCTTAGCCTACACATTCATTTTCTTCAGTCATCTCATTTGAAAAATTCATAATTCATTGTCCTCACATGTCTGTTATGGAACCATTGTCTCCGTTTAGATGGAGTTTCTTAGACAGATAGAACCTTGTCTTACCATCTTAGATCCATAATGCCTTTGACATACACAAACATGTTTTAAATAAGAACAAGTTTAATGAAAATAAAAATGGATAAATTAAGCCTACTATTAATAGTATGCATGCAACTTGTCTTCATATTTATAAATAGTATAGCAAAATTGCAACCAAGTAGATAACCCATTTGTCCAAGGGTCAATACTTGCAAGAGAGATTTTATGTGTTTTTGCGTTTTGAATATATTTTATGCTGACAGAACTTTTTAAGTGTTGTAATCACTTCTGTAGTTTTATGACAGTGTAGATATTTCAGTTTTTGAGACTACTTTGAATTAATCAAAAATTACTCTCCACTGATAATATTTTTGACAACATAACCCCACAGAGCTTTAAGACTCATGATCCATTTTCAACTTGAGCTAACAGGCTATCCTTGCAACAGACCCCAGGGCTGTGCCAAAATTCACTCTAAAAAAAATGAGATTTGGACTTACTCCTATTGAGTTGGCACTATTTAAACTCAATAGAATTCAGTATTTTTGACAAGCTCTAAGTGGAGGAGTCCAAAAGGTTACTATCATTTTTATCTGGGCTTCCACCCAACATTCAAATTCACAAATCCCTGTCATGTTTAAGGCTACATTCAGCCCTGATTCTTGCCTCCAAATCATTATCATCATTGAGTGTATTTTTGTAGGATAAATGTTAAAAGATGACATTTTGTATTGTGGCTACTAATTTTTCTAAAGAAAAAAATATTTTAAGTTCAAGACTCAAAAGGGACAAATTATTTAAGGATTCTAGTGCACTATAGTTTCAACTATAAAAGTACTTTTTGGAGCCTGTACTAGAACTAGCTCTTGCAAACCAGACTGGCCTCAAGTTCACAGAGATCTGCCTGCCTCAGGAAAAAAAAATACTTTTTTGGCTTTTCCAAACATGGTTTCTTTCTGTGTGTGTACCCTAGGCTGTCCTAGAACTTACTCTGTAGATCAGGCTAGCCACAAACTCACAGAGATTTGTCTGCCCCTACCTTCCAAGTGCTGAGATTAAAGGCATGTGCTACCACCACTCAGCTAAAACTACTTTTAAAAAAGTACTTTCCAGACAAAAGCCAGTGTTTCTCAAAGGAAAGTTTATGAAAACTTTCAGTTTCTGGGTTGTATATTCAAAATAGGATTTTTATATTTTTGAAGGGAACTATTTGGAAATTATTTTAAAGCATAGATCAGAGGCTATAGAAGAACATTTCTAACATCAAAAAGGGACAAAGGCATTCTAAAAAATTTCTACATGTAGAAATAAGCTCAACATATTCTAAGGATTTTAGAACATTAGTTTTTTGTTTTATTTTGTTTTTGTTTTTCAATCAAACGTGCTGGCCTAAATACACTTTACAATAGAGTTCAACAGCCTGAGTTTTTGCCTTCCCTTCTTAATACCTATATTGAAACCCTAACTCCAGTATATTAGGAAGACAAGGTAGAGCTTTACGGAAGCAAGTGCGGTAGAATCCTTAGGATAGAATTAATATCAACATAAAGAGACACCAGGAACCTTTCTAACTCTCCATGTTTTTTCCATGTAAGCAGCTTTCTTAAGAGCAGGAAAATAGCTCTCTTAAGACACTTTCATTAATGAAAGATCAAGAAAATAAATGGAAAGCTATGGAAATTTGGGGCAGAAAAATAACATGGGATACTTGTCCAGGTTCAGTTGCATGGGTGCAGACAGAGTCGGTGCTTTCAATTCCTGGCCACCCTGACATAAATAATCACATAGTAGCTATATTAATTACAACACTGTTTGGCCAGCCAACAGCTCAGGTATATTCCAAGCTAGCTCGAAATTAACACATTTCTATTATTTTGTATTTTACAACAAGGCTAGTGGTTTGTTACCTCACATCTTGCTTCTTCGATGGCTACATGGCGTCAGCCTGACTCCACATTCTTTCTCTCTGTATTAAGTTTAGTTTTCCTGCCTAGCTATATTCTGCCCTGCCATAGGCCAAAGCCACTTCATTATTAACTAATGGTAATAAAACATGTTCATAGTATACAGAAGGGGAATCCCACATCACATGGGTACTTGGCTACAGGAAACTGGGAAAGTCTGCTGGTCACATGACTAAAGTGAAGCAGACTAAAATATCTGATGCTCAGATAAATGTAGTAGGTTCTTAACATCACTCATAACCATGAAGAATGAGCTTTGGATCTCCCTACCTGTCTCAGTCTCACAGAACTATGTTTGAATCTTAAATGATTTGTGACACACTTCCCACAGTGACTGGTAAGTGTGCTGAAAGGTAACCTTTATAAGTCACTATAATAAGAACTTGGACAGAATGCTCACAAAAATCATAGAACTTTCTAACCTTAACACTAATTTCTTTTATGTGTGAAAGGCATGGAAACCAGAAGCGATATGGGCCTTAAGAACCAGGATTATAGGACTGATGAACTAGAAAGCCATCATTCTCCATGTTTTCCTTATCTCTCTGCTGAATTTTTGTGGGTGAAGCTTCCTTTGCTTTCAAACAAAGTGGTGTGTGTGTGTGTGATCTGTAATGCAAATGTGTCTGTTTAGTATGTGTTTGTGTGTTCGTCTCTCTGTGTGAACGTATGTAAGAGTGTCTCTGTTGGAGTACATACTTACATTTTATTGAAAGAATTTTAAATGAAACTAAGATCTAGAGTTGAACCTCACAATGTGTTTGGAGGTATTGATATATTTTCCCATATCTATATTTTTTCCATATGTCAGGGAAATGTACTATATAGCGGATAGACACATTTGCCTTTTCTAAATCTGAAAAATCAAAACCTAATTTTAAAAGGAGTCTTATTTTCTCTTTGAAGTATCCAAATTAAAATGCAAAAACTCTAGTAACTGTCAAATTATTCATCAAAATGTATAAAACTATCAAGAACCTATTTATTAGAATTAATAAGAAAAGGCTTATCTACTTTGCATTTCAAGCAAATAATGTATTTTCAATGGGAAATAATGGCTGTTTGTCACTATAAAGGATGAAGGGAGAGAATCTACTTGTCTTCTGCTCTGACATAATTGCAATGGTGAAAAAATACACAGAAAAATACACATTAGACATGAATCCATTGAATGCTAAGCCATGTCAATATCCTTCCCGATAAAATAAGGTAGTTTTTCTTGTAACGGTAAACCTCTGTTCTTCATAAGTAGGTTAGCCTTAATTCATATCTATTCAAATTTACCATATAGACATCTACCTTATCATTTTTATTGAAGACAGGCTAGAATAATTGAGGCAGTTTATGTAATATATCATACATATATTTAGGATAGTTTATACAATATTTATATTCATCAAAAGGAGAAAACAGTGGCTATGAATTAGAATGTGGCAACACATTAATTATATTTTTAAAAAAGTGTTTATTTAACAAAACTATTTTATTTGTATAAAGCAAAACTTGAAAAAAAAACAGAAAACTCGATATCGAGCAAGGTGGCTTTTTCCTACATTTACTAACATGGTTTACTTTTTGAAGTAGACTTTTTCATCGGCAACAGGTAAAAGGGGAGTCAGCGGTAAGATGCAGAAACAGAACCTCAGTTTTCAAAAGCCATAACCACAGATCAGAAAAAGCTCCAAAATAGAGTCACTTAGCAGTGCTCATTCATGAATCAGATGTGCACCACTATTCAGCTTACAAACCCCATGAAGTTTATTAAGTTCCGGCAGGTGAAAAGAAGCTTTCATTGCGCAGGCTCATGGCCTTCCTCTACAAGTCGACCTCGCTTCTATACAAACAGCCTCGCTTCCTCCCTGAACACGTCCTTCCCCGTGTCTCTAGAGAGTATGGAAAATTCTTCCTCTCTGACTTTGGCCCTCTTGAGTTTTATTTTAGACTTCCCTATCATGAGGTGTAATTGCTGTTTACTCTACTTATCCTCTTCCTGGGGCATCTTCCCCTTACCAATAAGGACAATGATTTCATTATATTAATACTTCTTTATCTGTGTTTTTAAATTTGTAGAAAACTCGGAGGAAAATTGGGGTTATAAAAGAATTTAAGTAATTTTGTCTAATCCTAAAATTATATTATTTGGTTCAATACTATAACCAAGATATATTCATAACACCAAGAAGCATTCAAATTAGTCACATTGAGCATAATCTCAACACTGTCACCCAGTACAAATCAGCACTGTGGCAGTGAAAACAGTTTGTGTTTTGCCAAATCTCAGAAATAATTATATCCACAATGCCTAACTTTCACATTTTTTACTTCATTGAGAAGGCCAGGATTAAAAATAAATCAATCAATCAAAACAAAACAAGAAGGGAGGGAAGGAGAAAGAGAAAATGGGAGAATGCGAGGGAAGGAGGGAAAAGTAGATAATGTTCAAGACATTGCTCAGTATGCAAGACAGAGGAAAACAAATACCATTCAGACTGGTGTTCACAATTGATTTATAGACCCAGGGGGAAAAACGCACACACACAATAAATTGTGTTTGGTGACAATGAGAAAAATCCAAAACACACAGCACTGCTAAAATTGCTCAAGCTTGTGAAAATAGTGATCTGTAATTGTGGCAGTAAATATAAAAAGCACTCTTAGAGATAAACAAGATAGTATTCAGTAATTAACTGGATGCCAAACAGACACAAAAACAAGAAAGCACCCTATAGTCTCCAAATTCTACTTGTGGTATATAAGGAAGAGTGACATCAGCTTTCAATCCAGGAAATACATAACAAAATTCACAGGAAAAAGAATAACATTTTATTTTTGGACATTCTAAGATTAAATTGCTCATAGCTTATTCAACTGAAATATCACGAAGTCATTTGGCAACATAAATAAGATGAATGGATGAAAAAGAGACAAGAACTTGGATGTCACTGGGTATTTATGGTTAGGGTGACTGATACTCTATAATTTATCACTGTATTACTTAAATAATAGACAGATGGATTATACAATGTCACCTCTCAATAAGAGTTCAGTAACACAGACATGCAGTTTACAAGATAAACAAAATTGGAACATTTACTTTTGGCCAGGAGATTGTGCTCTGAGGCACTTGATTTTGGACAGGATGAAGACCTGGCTTTTTAACTACCAGAAATATCCAATATCTGCTACATAATTGATAAGGCCAAGTAACAAAAATATATGCATTCTTTGTCTGATTATATTAACAATTTCAAAACACTGACAAAAATTACCTACATCCCAAACCATCAGAAGGAAGTCAGGCATAGGAGAAAGGGGGAAACGATTGTTTACAGAATAACTCTGAAAATCAACAATATTCATAAAAAATCAAATATACACCTAGAACATGAAAGAATGAGAATGATGATCACAATTATGATAGTAATAAATTCTCAGTACAAGTAGCGCATTTTAATGCTTTTTACCATTATTTATTTTGCAATTTAAAAATCCACAATTTTTTGTTTTATTTATTTATTTATTTACTTATTGATTGATTGATTGATTGATTGATTGATTGATTGAATTTAAGACAGAGTTTCTCTGTGTAGCTTTGAATCCTGTCCTGGAACTCTCTCTATAAACCAGGCTGGCCTAAAACTCACAGAGATCCATCTGCCTCTGTCTCCCGAGTGGTGGGATTAAAGACATGACATAGAGCAAAGAAAACCAGCCTACAATTCACAACCCCAGAGAACCTAGACAACAATGAGGACCTTTAGAGAGATGAACATGGATCTAATCTACATGGGAAGTAGAAAAAGACAATATCTTCTGAGTAAATTGGGACCATAGAGACCATGGGAGAGGGTTGAAGGGGAGGAGAGAGGTAGGGAGGGGAGCAGAGAAAAACGTAGAGCTCAGTAAAATCAATTTTAAAAAAAAAGACATGCACCACCATTGCCTGGTATTCCAGTTTTTTTAAATGAATAAATTTCTGCCTTTGTGTTTTAGACTAAAGTTTATAAAGAAGGTTGCATCAATTCAGTAGAGATGAGTAAAGAGCTCATTGGTTTACCACGTTACTCACAAACTTTAACTGGGACCTGATAGTCAAAATTGGACACAAGAAAGAGACATATTTTTCTTATGTATCATCATGACATAGCTAGTATGTTGAATATGTAAATTATAAATCACACTTTACACAAAATTTCAAAGTTATTAAGGTAAGGGGAAATATTTAACAGATACAAAGTATCAAAATCAACTACAACAGCTTAAGAGAGCAAAACTGTCTTCTGCTCATTAGTATCCTAAGTTAGGAAAAAAATATATAAATCAAGTTTACTGTGACCTAGATCGTAAGAAGGATGTATAATTATGATAGTCAGCAAATTGTTTGAATGGTTTTTAGTAGACTACTTGTAAAGCTCCAGAAGATCGTTCTTAGCTGTTTTTACCATCTTTTTCCTATATTTGCGTCTCATAACTTTTCCATGTTCAGAATCAGTTTCCTCAAGAGGAAATGTAGTTCTGACACAAAGAGAAATTCTCTAGCCTGGATTTTATGCTAAATAGAGCAATCAAGGAAACCTTCCTGCTAGCCATGTTAGCACGCATTGTCAAAGGAAAATAACTGCTAGCCATGGCAGTACTTAGTTTTAGAAGTGGAAAATAGAAAATGAACCAGAGAAATAGCTCAGTGGATAGAAACTCTAGACCTGTTACCTTGACAACCTGAGTTTGAGCCACAGAGCCCACAGTGGAAGGAGAGAACTAACTCTCAGCAGCATCACTGACCTCCACATGTAATCTGTGACCTGAACACACCCATGTACACATGCCTATACACCACAATAATAATAATAAGCTAGATTATTTAATTAAAAGTAGAAAGTGTTATTTATTTCAGAAATCAAATTAAAGAAACAGCAGTTTACTTAAATAACCCAAAGAGATAACATTTGATGTAACTTAAAGGACATTATAGACTTAAAGAAATAAATAAAAGTATTCACAACAGTCATTAAATCAATAATTTATGCTTTCAATGTCTCTTTGATAAAGAAAAGATGAAAGGGTTTCTATTCATACAGGCAGAGCACTACAGAAAAAAAACAACTTGTCAAAATGCAGAGAACAACTGATCATGGGATGCCGAGTCCCAATAGATAAATCTACAAAACAACTCCTGCACATAGGGCCCAAGAAGAGGGCAGAAAGATTTTAAGAGCCTAAGTATGAAGAAGTCTTCTGTGAGATTGTGTTTTGAGCTATGACAAGAAAAAAAATCTCAGTCTTCACATTTTATCCTTCTTAATTTTTCATCCTTCTTAAATAATCAATTTAAGTATATGATTGACAACCTAACTGTTTTTGGTACTTTTTTGTTTGTTTGTTAAATAGAGAATGAAAAGTTATGCATACTCATCATATGCCAAGAATCATTCTTAAATTGGTAACTGTGTTTCTATGTGTTGGACCAAATGACTGGTTTAAAGACAGATATAAAAATATTTAATAATTAATATTTTCTCTTAGGGAAAACTAAGATATCCTCTTGCATCTAATCTTTTACATCAGTTGTCGGCAAATCACTTTTTTCTGAACCTTAAAGCAGCCTCTTTGGTTCAGCAATAGCATGAGATCACATGCTAAAGAACATTTCCACAAGACATATTATTGTTGACATCCTATAAGACTATAAACTAAGCAGATAAACTAAAACCATACTGTGGCAGAAGAGTAATTAGAATCAGTGCCAATGATCTCTCTCAGAAATACCAGCAGAGATACTCTGCTATGATTTCCTCCTATCAAGTAAATGAAGAATTCAGTGAACATAGTTTCCATGATTTTTCTAAAATATCTTTAAAGACAAAAGCCAAATACAAATTCATTTACTTTGGGGCTTTTTTTTGCATGTGAGGAATATAGCAGAAAACTTAGTATGTGTTTCATAATGAAACTATAATGATAGGTGAAACACAGAGAAAGACCTGGCCAGGGATATAGAGGAACTGTTGGGATCTACTTGTCATCTTGGATTTCTAATAATAACCACTGAGCCTAAATGCAGTGTATCAAATATATAAGTTTCAGTTACTTAAAGAATGATATTACAAATGTTCAAAGTCAAAATGAATGTCAGTGCTTGGTTGATATGGTGCATGGGGTCACATCAGGGCATCTGGGAACACTGCTGACCCAGATCTTTAGCAGAACTGCTCTGAAGGCATGAACACCTGTGGTATATAGGGCACAGGTGGACCTCTGGCAGCTCTCAGCCTGACTTCTTGAGTTATGGCCAAAACTGAGTGTGAATAAGCTCTGAGACATTTCAGTCAGGTGGATAATTTTCTGTGTAGTCCTTTTACGTTATCCCTTAGTCCATTATTAAAAAAGCAACACTGTCAAAGAATGCATTAATATCCATATGTAAACAATAATTAAGTGAAATTTTTAATTAGAAGATAATTTATAGATCTTTAAGTATAAAATTAAATAATCACACTCACTAAGAACAAGCATCTAATTTTTTGTTAGTAGATAGTAGCCATAACATAGTTGTACACAATCCCATCTCTACTGTCCAATATTGGGGATATGTTCTCTGAATTCCCATTATTGTTGTCTTTGGTTCATTGGGCATGTTCTGTGATCTTCAATGGTAAATTTCTTATATTCTGATCCTTTATATTTTTATATGTATTTATATATTATATAATATATAATCATATAATATTTATACATTTATAAATATGATATATATTTATGAATGGGGATACAAATAATGGGGTAAGATTTAAGGGAATGAGATGTTATGAAGGAGCAAGTCCTTGGGTGAGGAATAACTAATACTAAGGATATTTTAAAAATTCAGAAGAAAACTCATTATTTAAAAAACATATACCAGGAGTCTAAATGAAATTACATTCTATGGGGAATAATGATCCTCCCAAAGGTCATTGGTTGCCAAATAAAAATGCCAAGTAATAGGTGTGAGACACCTCCCCTCCAGTATGTCCCAGATACTTTCAATACAATAAAGGCTACTGTCATTATTTTTGTTTTTGGTTGCCCCTCCCCTCAAAAAAACCCCTGAGAGTAAGGCCTAATGCTAAAGATACCACTCAGTTTTGTCCCAGAGCTTGTAGAATACAAGCTGGTACTGTATGGAAGCTTGGAAGACAACACCTTAATGGTTAACTTTCACAGTACTAGAAGGTGCTGAGCAGACTGTTGGATAAGAAACTTGTAATCTATAGCAGTGATTGGCCTTGCAAGATATGCCCACATGTACAATAGTGGCATGAACATTATAGGGGTAACCAACTGTTTTCCTAGTGTAGTTAAGACCTGCTTCACAGGTGAAACTCATGCCTCATGCTGTAAACCTGGCCTAGGATCCACACATGTGAATCTCTGAGACTCCAGGAAAGAAAGCACTTCTATTAGTTTGCTGAATGGATATAGTATTGCCTTCTACATACATACATACATAACACTGAAACCCTTAATTCTCATTAGAGAAGCTTCTTCGTTCAGTGGGTTGTGGTTAGTACAGAGGTTCACAGCTGGTCAATGTCAAGAGAATTGGTGACTGTGGCATGCTGCATAATATAGGACATCTACAGTATGACCCCAACATTTATGGGACATCAGAGTAAGGGACTCAGAAAAACTGTAAGAGCTACAAGGAGGAAAGGATTGGGGTGAAACTGTATCTTCTGGATATAAAAGAAGTGAAACCTGTAAACACACAGTATCTGCTGACGCCTGCCCACGACCTTCACAAGATCACACCCGTCAATGTTCTACTATTGATGAGGGAAGGGAACAAAAGTACCCACCATTAGCTGAATATCCTTTAAAATGTGGTGAGCATTAGGGTAGGGAGACAAATTCTGCCTAAGATACAAGAAAAGAGGAAAGTCTACCCACTCTTAGTACATGTAAACCGGTACAGAGCCTTTTGAAATCAATGTGGCGTTCCCTCATGAATCTAGGAATAAAGCTATCATTTACCCTACTTTAATACTTCTAGTCACATTCCTAGAATAGTCTAAGTTTTATCACAGAGCTACTAGCTAAACTATGTGCATTGCTGATCCAGTTACAATGCTAAGATACAGAATCAGCCCATGTTTCCTTCAACAGGTTAATGGATAATGAAATTAAAATATACAACATATGTACAATGAGCTTTTATACAGATGCAAGAAAAAATGACATACTAAAAAATTGAAGTTGATGTACTGTGAACAGTACAAACTTCAATACCAACCAGCATGGCAAAAATATGCCTGCTACTGCAATAATGTCACTGCAGTTAAGGGTGGGCAACCATTCTCTGATTGGATTTTAGGTCTATACCACAAGAGAGATTTTTGTATTTGATATTGTAAATTTTGTTAAAAGACAATTAATGAGGTTTTGGTTCCTAGTTGTGAACGTAATGTTGTTGTCATGCCATTAAGCAACCTTCTTTCTATTTATTTTATACCCTTAAACAAAGTAAAATCCCAGCCTTGTCCAGAGAAATTTCTCTTTGCATTGAATAGCATTGAATGTCTAGAGATACATGTCTGCTCAAGATGCTAATAATAAAGGCAGATTGAATATCCAGCCATAAATGGGGCATTTATACCTTTCCCATAAGACTCATGGATCACCATAGAGGATACAGAGGGATTGTAAAGAGAATGTAGGGGCTGGAAGATGAGGGAAGTGTTGTGAAAGACTTACTTCCAAGCATGACTCAGCCAGTCCAGTCATGACCTGACAGTAGCTGTGACAATCAGTAGTAATCAACCATAGACTAGGGAGGGACTCATGGGGCTCTACATCTCCCTGATGAACTATTGCTGCTTTTGTAATTCTAAGGTCTAGGGGATGTCATTGTTTTCAGTTATTTATCCCATAAACAGATAAATCCAAACCTAAAGTCAAACAAGAGATCCCAGTTAAACTCAGTAATTCTCAATAGATAGGTAGGTAGGAAAGTAGACAGACAGAGAGACAGACAGATAGAAATATAGACAGTGTCTTAGGGTTTCTATTTCTGTGATGAGATACATGACCACAGCAACTCTTATAAACGAAAAGCATTTAAGTGGGGTGGCTTACACTTTGAAAGAATTAGTGTCCATCATCATCTTGGTGTGACTTGATGGTGTGCAGATAGACATGGTGAGGGGGAAGCTAGCCAAGTAAGTGTTCCGCTTCTTGGCTTGCAGACAAAAGGAAGTGGTCTAAAACACTGGGCATGAATTGAGCATATATGGGAACTCAAAGCCCACCTCCACAGTCACACACTTCCTCCAACAAGACCACACCTACTCCAACAAAGTCATATCTCCGAATAGTGCCACTCCCTTTGGGAGCCATCTTCTTTCAAACCACCACAGATGGATGGATGGATGGATGGATGGATGGATGGATGGATGGATGGATG
>LOJH01052694.1:0-12306 GCA_001685095.1 Ellobius talpinus
ATTAAATCACTGCCTGGCACATTATCTCTAGCCTCTTATTGGCTAACTCTCACACCTTGATTTAACCCATTTTTAATAATCTGTATATTACCATGAGGTCATGGCTTACCGGGAAAGATTCTAACCAGCATCTGTCTCAGGCAGGAGAACCATGGCATCTCCATGGCGGCTCTCTCACGCTGCTTTTTTTTTCTCCAAAATTCAGTTCTGTCTTCTCCTCCTACCTAAGTTCTGCCCTATCAAAAGGCCAAGGCCTTTATTCAACCAATGAAAGCAACACATAGACAGAAGGACCTCCTACACCAAGAACAGGAAGATCAAATGATGAGGGGAAGGGAAAGGGGGCATAAGGGAAAGAATATAAGGACAGATAGCTAAAATCAAGGGCCATTTGAGTGGGTGTATAGAAGCCTAATACAGTAGAAGGTTCCTAAAATATTACACATATGAAGGCAATCTAAATGAAATTACCAAATGAGGAAGTCAGAGCCCCAACTGGACAACTCTTGTCATCAAATAAAGCTTCAGTGTGGGTAATAAGTTATATTTAATGGAATTGTACATTAAGGGGTCCCTCTGGAATCCCCAAATAACCCAGGCTATTGCAAAGGTTATAGGTTGCTCTCCACAAACTGACATCAAGGCCATATTGCTGTAGACAACACCAACACAACTCATTGAACATGGATAAGTCAAGCTAGCCACTGCCTGGAACCTTCTCCCCCTATGGGTTAGCATTCTTGGTACAGGAAGGTATTGGCACACTACCAAAAGAGAAATGTAAATGCCAACCCAACTACAAACCCTTTGATCTACAATGACAACCTAGGACATTTACAAGATATGCTAGGGCAATAGTGGCACAAAGCTTGTAGGAGTAACCAACCAATATCTGATTTGACTTAAGGACAATTCTAGGAGATGGAACCCATATATGACATTGCTTGGGTAACCAAGAATCTGTGACTAGATAGCCCAGGAACCTAGAGGTAAGTCAAAAACTACTGTTCTACTAATGAAACATAGCAATGAATTGGCTCCTAATACATTTTGTTATATGCATAGATCAGTGCCTTGCTCAGTCATCATCAGAGTTCCTCCTGCAGCAGATGGAAACAAATACAGAGACCGATTGCTAGCAACTGTTCCGAGAGTGAGAGACCTTGGAACACCCAGTCTTAATTGGGTTGTCTCCTTCACACCCCTCTCTTCAGGACTCATGGAATCCCGAGGGAAGAGGAGGAAGAAAAAGTATAAGAGCCAGAGGGGATGAAAGACACCAAGGAATCATGATCTTTTAAACAGCAGGACCAACTCATAGCAATTGAATCAGCATGCACAGGTATGCACCAGATGGGGTCCTAGAGCTAGAAAGAGAAGTGGGCACAAGCCCCAATCCCTAACCTAGAAAGAAGCTCCAAATGACAGCCACTTGCAAATGAAAATTTCATGCTCTCCCAGGGAGACTTACTAGGGAAACAAAGGGTAGTAAAAGCCCAATGAAAATGAACCAAGTGCAGATCTTTGGAGACTCCAGGTCTCATAATGTCATATGAGGGCTTTCTTTTTATTTTACTTTATTTTTATTTTTTATCCTACACACCTTTGCAAATATACATTATGGTCTCCTGTTGAGTGTTTTTATGGGATTCCTGAGCATGTGAACAAGTGGATTTGTGCACCTGTGTCTTTTTCTTGTGCCTTTTCTTGGACTCTTTCCTTCTGTTTGCTTTGTCCTACTCTGATTTGTTTTTGTTTTCTCATTATATTTTCTTATTATCCCTAAGAAGTCTATTTGTTTTCTAACCAGAGGCAGAAAGGGAGTAGATCTGAATGAGAGGGGGGGTGGAGAGGAATTGAGAGGAGTAGAGAGAAGGGAAACCATAATCAGAATATAGTGTATGAAAAAAATCTAATTTTCAATAAAAGAAAATATTTATGATGGTTTGTGTGCAGCTTAAGGATGTAAAATCTTGACTTCTTTTAGCTAATGAACTTCCAATAAACTAACAGGGTGACCTTCAGACTCATCTTCTAGATACTTGGCCTTATAGCAGATCCATCTCTGAAACTAAATCTTGAGGCCATTGAAAGGCCAATGAGTCTCTACTGTTTGGGACAACAAATCCTCAGGATTCTTTAATGTGTGTTTGTCACACATACACATTCCAGATTTTTTTTTTGAGACAAGATCTCTCTATATAGCCCAGGCTATCCTTGAACTCATGGTCCTTCTGCCTCAGCCTCTTGAGTGCTGAGATTACAGATGTCCAGATTGAGAAACATCACACTATTACATTTTTATATATACTTTTAAAATAATGATATATAAAATACAGAAGGATATTTGCTACCCTGTGAATTACATGATACAGAACTAACTGGACTTTGATATTCTCTTAGGACTCTCAAACTGCCAATGATTACAGATCATCCATTAATGGTTTATTCTGATTTTTAAGCATTTAGAAATTAAACTTTTCTCTTATAATCTTAAGAATATTAAAGAAAAATAGGAAATAACTCCAAAATGGTGGCAGTGTCTTACATTATATATGTGCTTGTACCCTAAAATGTTACTGTGTCCCAACTCCTAGATTTGTGAACCATCCTGAGAAGTTCACTGGCTCTCTTTCCAAACTGAAAGCCAGTTGCTCTAAGCTCCCTAAAGAACTCATGACACCTGCTTACTCATACAATGAGGTCTCAGATCTGAAGGCCCGCCTTTGATTTATCCTGCTCCACTTAAGTGGTTTTGGCCAACACAATGGAAAAATGATTTTCGTGCCATATTTATTATCTGGTCAGACTGTCCACATATCATAATTCTCATTTGGAATTTACTTTCAATATTCTCACTGGTTTATGGTGTCAAATGAATTTTAGATTTGTTTTTAAAGCCATCGATTTTTAACTCCCTCTATTTTCACGAGGAAAGGAGGCCTTAAATCATTCCAGCTGAATTTATCTAACGTCAGCTTTGGTGAAGTTTTCACAGCCTCTTCATAGTCCACATCCCTGAAGCAAAGAGTGTGCAGGTGTGGAGATTACAGCAGCAAGCCAGGCAGTCCTACCTAGTCAGCAGATCCTACATCTCATCCCTCATCACTGTAAACCCAGGGAGAGGGAAGGGCTGCATTGTGGTCCGAATGTGAATGTCTCCCCTAAGGTTCTTCAGTTTTAATGCTCTGCTCGCTCTCATTCCCAGCTAGGGGGACTGTTTGGAGGATTTTGTACCTTCAAGAGGTAGAGCGCTGTACTAGAGGAAGAGGGTCACTGGGGCAGGCCTTGAGCTCTTACAACCCAGGCCACCGGCTGTCTGCTCTCTGCTAGCTGAGAGCACCCTCCTGCCACCATGACTCCCTGCCATGAAGGTTGTTATCCCTCCTTCAGTTGTGAGCCAAAATGAAGCCTTCCTCATATAGCTTTGGTCAGGGATGTTGTTGAAGCAGCAATAGAAAAAGTAATACTGGGAGGGAGAGGGGGCAGGGAAAGGGATGGGGTAGAAGGCAGGGAGAAGAAAGAGAAAGTTAGGGGGAGGAGAGACAGCCAGGAGCGTGTTTTTCTATACTGTAAGAGCCCCTACTCATCTCTTAGTGCCCTCTTACATTACCCTACAAGTTTTCCCTTCCTGGAGAGACTGCAGAGTGAAATGGCTCAGGTGTCTGCCACGAAGCCTGATGACCAAGTTCCATCCCAAAGTCTTACACGGTGAAAGGAGGAGAGTGACTTCAGACCTCAATTCTTCCTCATTTACTGGTCTATAGTGTTGGGGAGATAACCCTGGGCAAATACAAACCCACTTCCAGGATTTCATTTAAAGGATAGGAACTCATGTAGCCAAAACACATTCCTCCCTGTGGCTGTTTAGCCATGCCTTACAATTGTACACAAGGAAAAAAAAAGATTGTGGCCTCTTATTACTTTAAGATGGGTTCTTCTGCATAGGACCAAACTAGGCCCTCTGAATATGGGTGACAGTTGAATGGCTTGGGCCATTGGAGCCAATGGCAGTGGAACCAGGATTTAATCCCAGTGCATTAACTGGCATTTTGGAGCCCATTCCCTATGGAAGGATACTTTGCTCAGTCTCGACGCAGTGAGGAGGGCCTTAGTCCTGCCTCAACTTGATATGACAGACTTTGTTGACTCCCCATGGAAGGCCCTACCCTGTCTGAAGAGCGGATAAGGGGCTGGGTTGGGGGAAAGGTGAGGGAGAGCAGGAGGAATGGAGGGAGGGGGAACCGTGGTTGGTATGTAAAATGAAAAAAAAAACTTTTAAATAAAAAAATAAAATGGGTTCTTCAACCTACATGCGATTGCACAGATCCCGATACTGTATGTAGCAAGATTCCAATGTAGGTGTCTAATGGAAATGTGGGGCCAAGACTGTGGGGGCACCTAGGCTTCGTTTCTTCTTGAAGAAGCCACAAGAACAAAGGGGGTGGACCACAGGAACAGGAAGTGACAGAGTCCAGAGAAGTCCTGCTCATCACAGTGGAAGCATGACAACTGTGAGAGCGCCTGGGCCACTTCTCCCTGAAGACTTTCCCAAGTGACAGAGCTAGAGTACACGGCTCGGCCCAGGGACTGCTGGGAAGTGGTACAGCATGCACGGGCGGTCCCAGCTCCTGAAAGAAAACAGCTAATACTACCACCCTCAGCACAGGCAGACCGGGCGGGATCAAACACGGTTCTTGTAGCCGCACCCTGGCCAAGGGTATGCAGGCAGATAATCCTCCTGAATAGACCTGCCTCCCTTAGGTCTGAACCAGTCCTAGCCATGGTTCGAGATGTCTCCACCATCTGTGACCTGCACTGGGGCTGCCAGAATCACAGGTTTTGTCAGGAAAATCACTTAGGGACAGTGTTTAGGGACAGAAGATTTCTGAGTCACCGTAGACACAGAGAGAGGAATAAAGACCGAGTATCAACTCAGGTCTCAAGTTAGTGAGTTATAACCATCCCCAAAATGACCATTGGAAAGAAAGTTGGGGTTCTCTCTAGTTTACTGAAGGGTACAGAGGAATCTGGATGGTCACTCACCTTCTCAGTGTCACAGGTGTCCTTATGTCTCAAGCATGCTGTTAAGGTTTGAATCTCAAATGTCCCCCCCACAGGCTCATGTTTTGAAAAGTCCCCTTTGGGGGGTGCCACTGTGGTAGTTCTGGGAGCTTTAAGAGATGACACCTAAGTAGAGGAAGTGAGTCACTGGTAGTGGATCTCTGAAATTTATACCTGGCCCCTAGTTCCTGACCCACTCTGTCTCCTTGACTACCGCGATGTGAACATTCCCCAGCACAGGTTCCTGTTACCTGAACTGAGCTGCTCTGCCATGCTTTCCCTGACTGATGGACTAAAACCCTCCGAAACCAGGAGTCAACACAAATCCCCCTCCTGCCTTGTTTGTCAGACACTGTGTTCACAGCAACACAAGTAACTGACACATCCAGCTGTGACCCTGAAGGAGGAAAGGAAGGCCTGTTTCCTTGGCGTATTGCCACGGTCTTCATTATTTGCTCTCATGCTAGATCCCAGCCACCAGAAAAGCACTGGCTTGTGAGTGGCCTACTACACCAGAGGTAAAACCGTGAGCTACAGATGGTGTCACTATCAGCTGGAGTTCAGCTGTGAAACTGTTCTCATTCACAACCCACACGAATGAGTGTCTAGCAATACCCGACGTCCTCAAACCAAAAGGATGCAAAGAAATCTACCCAGATGTGTCCTGACTCTGAGCTGACTGTCCCAGTCCTGGCTCAGAGGGGCTTTCACTCGGCGTCTTTCTGCCATCTCTGCACCTGTCTGCCTTCCTCCCAGGACAAATTCCATCTGCTATTTTTCCTCCCGTGCTGACCTCCTGAGATGACTCCTGCCTGTTAGGAAAGCCATCGTTTGCAGGGCTGGTGCCAGGGTGCCCTTTGTAAGTCCTGCTCAGGTCAAACAATAGCTAGAGACTTTAGGTCAGTGGTTCTCAACCATCCTAATGCCGGGACCCTCTAACACAGTTCCTCATGTTGTGGTGACTCCCAACCATAAAATGATTTCTGCTGCTACTTCATAAATGTAGTTTTGCTACACTTATGAATTGTAATGTACATATCTAATATGCAAGCCCTGTGAAACGGATGATCAACTCCCAAAGGGGTTGTGACCCATAGGTTGAGAACCACTGCTCTAGCGTCCATATGAGCATCCTACCCTTCCAAGCAGCCATGTTAAGCAGCTGTGTATGTATATCAACTACTCTGTCATTCTCAGAACTTTGGAAGAATTTCTCTCCTGGGGTCTTCATAGTCTCTGACTTTTGTTTAAATGACCTCAGCGCCTAAAACTGAGATGTAGTCAGATATTTGGTAAAAGACAAGAAGCTAAGTCCCATGAGAGGGGAAATGGACAAGCAGACAGGTGCTGATTGGGATGTATAAAGCGGCATGGACTGGCCACACAGTATATGATGTCAACTATATGACAGCAGTTTGAAAAGGGCAAAACTGGTGTCATGTTGCTGTGGCCAACTCCATGTTTCTGTCAGGGCTTACTCTTGGGTTCACAGTTATAGCAAAGACTTAATTCTTGTGGGACAGCTACACATGTGTGTTTGGGGTCAGGGTTACATATAAATTCCCTCATCCCTTTTCAATTTTTTTTATGAATCTAAAACTGTTGAAAGAAAGTCTATTTAAAAAAATGTGGTTCAAACTGTAAAACCAGACTGATTGACAGTTGCTCCGGGCCAGTGTCTACCCAGGTCCTCTGAAAACTGCCTCCCACTCAAAGCAAGCATGCAACACTGTCGCTGCCTCTCACCTTACAGATGGAAACCGGTGAGCAGTCAAGACCCTTGTCCCAGACACAGAACTCTAAGGTGGCAGAGCAAATCTACCAGGTTCCTTACAATTGTGCCATTTCCCTGGCTCAGCCTGTGACTTATTAAGGAGAGAAGCCAATGTGGGATGTCTTCCTGGTTGACTGT
Organism: Ellobius talpinus; assembly: GCA_001685095.1. Classification (NCBI taxonomy): domain Eukaryota; kingdom Metazoa; phylum Chordata; class Mammalia; order Rodentia; family Cricetidae; genus Ellobius; species Ellobius talpinus. Next base: position 6,977 of record LOJH01052694.1, read on the forward strand.
CCTCCAGACCACACCAGAAGACACAAAACCCAGGTGGGACCATAGATAAACTAGCAAAACTTTGCTTCCAAACTCTCACATCAGGTTCAGTTCAAATTGAGAGACCCTTGCAACAAAGTAGCTCCCAGGGGTGGGGAGGGCTATACCTTTGTGTTGAAGCAGCAAGACCAGGGGGCACACTTTAGAGTTCACTAGCTGCCAAGTGGGAGTGCTAGCACTCTTGATGCCCAGCTGTTTTATATTTAAGGACACACACAAATTCAAAGGAATGCCTGATCTTGCAAGCAAAAAAAAAAGACTGAAAATAGGAAAAACAAAGTCACAAGCAGTTTCTCAGTTCAAGAAAGGGGCTTGAGGCTGTCAGGAGTGTGTGGTTTTCATTCAGTGTGATCCGTGGCTGTGCAGAGACCCAAACCACAGGGCCACTAGGAATACACTGTTCCAAACGATAAGAGGAGAAGACTAAACTTAGCCACAGAATTACTTTTCTGGGCCAAAGAGAGAGAGGGGGTGGGGAGGCAGGCCTGTTCAGGTCCCTGGTGAGGTCACCCAAATGCAATTTTAAATGACCTGTGTGTGACTGTCACCTGCTTTGTGGAACTTCTGGTAAGGGAGTATTTTTCCACCTAGGCTGCCCTCYGCCATCCCTGCAAGGCCACAGGCTGGACAGGAATATCATCGGCATCTCCTCCTCGTTGGCCAGGCAAGGACAGGTCAGCCTAAACTACTCTGGTTTGTGGTTGAACGCATTCCAAGGCTAAGCCCGTTTGAGTTCCAAGGCAGTGGAACTCGACAGACAGCAAGGGCAGGGGCATCTCAGAGGTGAGCGGAGGAAACCATGGGAGCCAGGGTTGAAAAAGATAGACATCAGGCATGCAGTAGATTTAAGCTATTTTTGAAGCTTTAAAATATATTTGTGATTGTTGGAACTGCAAGCATCTAGTGAGCACAACTTTCCAAGCTTTCCATCCTCCAGGGGCTGGGATGACAGAATACCGAGTTCAATCTTCCCAGCTTTGAGGTTTTTTAAGTATAACAGGATGGCCCAGGTCCAAAGAAACCTCAGTTTCCTCTTAATACAGCACATGCATATATATCTGCTACTGGTTGAGAAGCAAGCACCTTCAGAGGAGGGGTGCAGAAGTAAACGTCTGGTGTCTTCCTCAATCTCCACCTTAGTTTTTGAGACAGGGTCTCTCACTGAGGCTGGAAGCCACTGATTCAGCTACATTGTAGATTCAGCTACAACGTACATCCATACATTCAGTACATAGCCAGAAAGTCCCAGGAATCCCCCTGTTACTACCTGGAGGAGGAGGAAGAGGAAAAGGAGGTGGGAAGTCAAGCTATAGAACAGACAAATAAGCAAAGGACACTCAGGATGCCACTTCTAATTCCTGGTCCGGTTTATGCAATGAATCTCTCAAAAGATGGCACGTTGATTCTTTTTCTGCTGCTTGGATAAAATTCCCTGACAAAGACAAATTAGGGAGAAAATGCTTTAATAGGCTTACACGGGCTACAGTCTATCACGCAGGGCAGACATGACTGCAGCCAGGGAAGGCTGGCTTGTCACACAGAATCTGCACATGGAAAGCAGAAAGTGAACAAGAAGTAGAGCTGGGCTATAAAGTCTCAGGGCCCACCTACTGTGACCTACTTCCTGCCGTGAGGTTCCACCTCCTATTGGTTCCAAACAGTGTCATCAGCTGGGTACCAAGTGGGGTACTTTTCACCTTCAGACCCATGACAGATGGTCTATTAAGCTAAGCTTTGACACTAAAGGGCATTTAAAAAAAAGTGTGAGTTTGAGGAATCTTACAATAGAGCCACCTCCTCCTTCAATGTGTTCTGAAGATTCCCAACCTTCCTTAGAGAAACACTTGCACCAAAATAGTGCTTATCTGTGCATTAGTACATCCGATCAAAATCTTGATTCTCAATGCCAAAAGCCTGACAAAAGTTAAAGCTTATTTGAAATCATCTAAATGTGTCTAAGGACAAAACCTGAAATCCATCCCACTGCAGCCATTAGTTTATCTGAGTTATCTCATTAAAGGCAATGGTTCCTAGTTTACACTATGCTTTATTGCCCCATCTGTCTGTCTTCCTCGGATTCAGCCATGATGAGATCTGTGTCCTTCAGAGGGGGCCAGTTCACATCCTAACTCCCAATATCTGGAAAGGAGATGTGATTTAGGAACAGGGAGTTCCCAGACGGACTCACATTAAGATGAGATCATATTGGATTACACCGGGCCCCAATCCAATGACTGGTGTCTGCGTGACTGGTGTCTGCGCAAGAGGAGATCAGGACACCCAGGAAGGCCACCATGTGAACGCAACAGTAGACTAGCAGGAGGCCTCATCTGCAAGTCGAGGACCGCCAAGGCTTTCTGGCAAGCACTAGAAACTGGGAGAAGCAAGGAGTGAACCTCCCCCTTGAGCCTTCAGTGGGAGTCAGCCCCACATCTGGCTGCTTAAGTCGTCCAGTCGGTGGCAATTTTTAAAAGTCTATTATGAAATATTCATTATACACTGTAATTGATTTCACGATTGCATAAACTCAATGTATTTTTGATATATTCACTCCCTATTACCCTCTCTTGTCCTTCTCCCAGATCCCAACTTCTGTCTTGGGGGATATTTTCTACTAATAAACATTATAAAAGGATCACCTAAGTGTAAGCTATTATTTCCTTTTGGAAGGAAAATAAGACAGAAGATGTTTCTTCTTTTATTGGCCTTTTAGAACAAAATGTAAAGTGTGGCTTTCCTGGTTTCTGTATCATTCCGTCATCCCTACCCCAAATCAAGAGATGAAAGAGCTCTTCACATCCTTCAGACATTGACACAATATCAAAGAAGAATTCCCATTGCCTAATCATGCCAATGGTGGCATTGCGCCTATAGTCAGCAGGCAGACAGGGGGATAGATGCCTGTCACTGGGGCTAAGCTTGCCTCCTCCTTTTTACTCAGACCAGGACTTCAGGTCATGAAATGGTGACACCTGCATTTCAGATGGGTCTTTCTACATCAATTAAACCAATCTAGAAATTCCCTCACAGATGTGCCCAGAAGTTTGCCTAGGAGATTCTAGATCCTGCCAAATGGACAACATTAACCATCACATCAGGTAGCTGACACCCTCTTCCTACGCTTTATTCAGACACCATTGTCCCAAGGAAGCCTCCCCAGACCCAGCAGCGTCTCCACCTGCCTCACTCCCTCCTAATCCTGCTCTGCTTATTTCATTCACAGCCTTCTTACACAAAGCACTTTCTGCATATTGATTCTGCTCTTAGCTCATCATCTCTGCCACTGCTAGAGGGTAAATTCCACAACTCATGTCATTTTTGTCTGTTTTGTTCTTGCACACAGTCCCGGAATCTAGCACAGTATCCAGCACAGAATAAACCCCGCGAGCATTTGAGTAGATGAAGAGGGCGCAGCTAAGGGAATCATATCTGCTTTCTTTCCAGAAAGAAGCCACTATTCCTGCTAACTGAGGTCATGCCACATGCTAGGAGTGGTCCCAGTGAGCCCTGGCTGGGGCACAGATTCTGAGGCTGGTTCTTAAACATACATGTGTGTGTTTGTGACATGTGTATATGCATATGATGTGCCTGTTCTGAGGAGAATGAGAGGAGGGTCTAATGGATGTAGAGAAAAGACCAGGATCCTATGTGGTTCTCTCATTGCCCAGCTGTTAAGAAATCTGCAGAACAACAAAAAAATTAAATTTCCAGAAAGGAAGCCTACTTCTAATCCTGTCATACCATTGATAGAACACACTTGTGCTGGCCTGCCGAGACCGCTCTCTGTGAGGAAACAGAAGTTCTCCAGGTCCCCAAGGACCTGTCAGCCACCATGTGCAGGAAAGCTGTGACAAGGGACTCTGGCCTCTGCCGCTTACTTATGCTGTGTTCATTCCTTAAGATAAAAGTGGGAAGTTGCCAACAGCTGCTGGCAGAAGAAAGATTTATTATTTAAAGGACTTTGGGGGGAATCAGTTAATTTTTCATCATAAACAGCTCTTTTACACAAACACATTTGTATTGAGATCATAGTCGAAGTAATTTTTAACATGTGTGATCATTACTTTCTTATTACAGTATTGGAGATAGTTATTTGCCATAGAAATCCCCCAAATTCAATGGCTCACAACCACAACTACTTTATCCTATCTGATGCTTTGGTGGTTCAGAATTTCATACAGGGCCGGGCAAGGCGGCTCTTCTGTTTGGCGTGGCATCAGTGGAGATTTCAAAGTACCACTTGGTTTGTGATAGGTTTTGCCCTACTGATTCTTTACAAGGATGGCTCGGAGATGAAGAACAGCTGGCACTGTCCATCTGCACATTCATCAGTGTCCCCTTCAGTGTGGTAAAATCATGCTTAACCCACATGGTGGATCCAGGATCTGAGTGAGATCAAGCATCCCAGTGAAGGAAGCTGCATGATCTTTCCTGAGCTCTTTGAGAGGTTCCACCAGTTGACACTATTACAAGCCCACCTTGATGAAAGAGAAGGGAACACAGAACTCTACATCTTGGTGCTAAGAACGTCAAAGCACTGCAGCTGTGTTTTAAAACCACCATGCCATCACTGCTAGATACATCCATAAAATCTTTGATTTGTCTACCCTCCTCTTGAGTACCCAGGGATTCTGTGGTGCTTACTGGCTTTCATATCCTATTTCAGTTCCTCAGTCATTCATAACTATATGCAAATGTGGCAGAAATCAAAACCAGCAGCATCCAGCCTGCAGGGGACTGACAAACAGAATGATGAAGGTAACCGGCAAGTATTCTTTTGCTTGTCTTGCATTAGACACTCCTTCTTTGGGGAATGGCACTTACTTGAGGTATACCCTCCCACTTTGAGTTCATGTGACTTGGGTGGGTCCATGACCTAGACATGGCCAACTAAAATACAATGACTTCTCTACCCCATCATCACAAGTGAGTCAAGGACTGACATGTGCCTTGACAGGCCCACATTCCAGGACTTTCTCATGATAACCTACAGTAAGAATGCAAGATGGAGAGGAGGCTCCAACAAGAGCAGGAACAGAACCAGGATGTCGATCAAAGGGATGCAAGATGGAGAGGAGGCTCCAACAAGAGCAGGAACAGAACCAGGATGTCGATCAAAGGGATGCAAGATGGAGAGGAGGCTCCAACAAGAGCAGGAACAGAACCAGGATGTTAATCAAAGGGATGCAAAATGGAAAGGAGGCTCCAACAAGAGCAGGAACAGAACCAAAATGTCAATCAAAGGGATGCAAGATGGAGAGGAGGCTCCAACAAGAGCAGGAACAGAACCA
>LOJH01052695.1:0-12306 GCA_001685095.1 Ellobius talpinus
AGAAGCTTCGAGCTGGCCTCGAGCTGGTCTCGCGAGAACTGGACCCCGTCGAAGCCTCGTGCTGGTCTCGCGAGAACTGGACCCGGGAGGAAAAGCCTTGTCCTGACCTCGTGCTGGCCTTGCAAGAACTGGACAGGGAGGAAAAGGCCTCGTGCTGGCCTCGCAAGAACTAAACCCAGGAAGAGAAGGCCTCGTGCTGGCCTCTTTGCTAGTCTCGCGAGAACTAGANGGGAAGAAGGCCTCGTGCTGGCCAGGCGAGAAGTGAATTACAGGAGCCCGGTGGGGCCATCTGCAGCCATTCTGGGCTCAGAGGTTTGGGCCTTTGGTAGAGCTGGGACGTCCAGTGTGCAAGACACAGACACCGGTGTTATAAAGTGCAAAGGACCCGTGGTTTTAAATAAAAACTTTTGCAAAGTCTCACCCTCGGAGGCTAGCAAAGACTCCTCCTACAAATGTACAATGTCTGACATTCCCCCTTAATCATTCCTTTGTAATCAGGGCATCATCTTTTTTGTCTCCCCCGAAATTAATCATTGCCTTTTGTAATCAAGCCTTGGTAATATTAACACTTCAATACCTGCACAATGTGTGTCAGAGACCAAAGTGGTTGCTAATTATAGCTTAAATGTGAAAGGCACCTTTGGGGCTTTTGAGTGAGCTTTTTTTTAATTAAAAAAATGTTTTCAGTTTTGGTAGGTCAAAATATTGACATTGTGATAAACATTTGACTTTATTTGAGAATGTAAAATTGACACTGGCTAGACTTTTTAAAAGTAACTTCTAGTTTGAATCGCTTAAAATTAAGTAAAATGAGGTAAATACAAATTTTGTCACATACAATAGGCTTAATTAATAGCCCATTAATACCTTAATATAATCAGTTATAAATTTTAACCAATTCTAAATTTCTACCTTAATTTTCATTAAGTTGTGTCTGCATGAAATTTACCGTTTAAACTAACAGACTCCATATTGAAAACTAATGAAGTAGAAAAGAGTTGCTCAGAGCTATGCAGAACAAATAGTGATGAAAATTTACAAGCCTTTTGGGTAGCCCTTCTTGCCAAGCATTTTTTTATTAACAACCTTGAAGTCTCAGGAATAAGGAGTAATAATCTTATTTCATTACTTATGTAATATCCAACCACATAATGGTTAATATATAATTCCATTATATAATACTTGGTATTATTTATCTTCTAAGTGCTCTGTTTCTGAGTTCTCTCAGTCTATTTCAGATGACTTTTGTCATTCATTTTCTAGTATACTTCGGGAGACAGACATAAAATATTTCAATAAAAAATGAGTTTAATAAACTAGTTCAGTCATCAACTGATATCTTGATGTGTGTCAATTCTTTTAATCAAGACGCGCATTCTGTTTTTGCTACTTAAAGGACAGAGACCTAAGTAACTTGTCCATAGTCAGATATGATGCCACAATAGAGACAATTCAGGATTCAAATCCTGTGCCTCACGAAGAGGCATGCTTTGTACGTGAAAGTAGACTGAAACCAAGAAATCGTGGATTGAGAGCCATGAATTTAGTTTTGGATTCAGCTGTAATTTTCTTATTGCATCATAAGCATAATGGACTTACCATTTTATTTGTAACTTTGTGAACATATTGTATAACTCGTGATCATCATATAGCATATGTGTGCATGTGTACAGTTTAGATATACAGAAAGGAAACTATTCTGTCTATTCAAGGATGAAAGATGACTCTGATTACAGTTTGAACCACTTTCTTCAAGCACCTGCATGGAGTTTCCTAAACTGTGTCACGATGACCACAAAAGCAAAGGATTTCTGGAGACAAAAGTCATTACTAATTAACATTGCTCCCTTCAGAGTTCTTTCTTGTGGTCTTGCCTAGGAACCGTTCTCACAGAAAGGCTGTTTTTTTTCACAAAAATGAAGCTTTTCTACCACTGTAATTTTACTAGTTACACTCAAACTCTGTCTGCCATTTAGCATGTTCTGTCTGCACTGAAAGTTGACAGAGTGAATTCTGGGAGGCCTTGGGAAGCCTGCCTGCCTCTCTCATCCATGAGAACAAGAGAAGGGTCAGGCAGAGGAGCGGCACCCTCATGTTCTGCGGCCCTCTTGACGCCCCAGAACATCCTGGTGTTTTAAATCTTAGCGGAATCTTCTTAGATGTATTACAGCTATAGACACTAGCTGGGTTTTAAATTTTAATTTTGTTTATTGAAACAGTCATAACTATGTAAGCCTGCAATTTAAGTTTTACCATTTTCATAATAATGAATTGAAGTAACATTAAGATATTCAAGTCTAACTTTTATTCATACATTTTGTATAATGTTGAGACTATTTTCTCTTATAGCGATGCATGCTGATTGCACCCCATAATGTACAGAGCAAGGTTGGCATTATTTAAATTTATGCCAAATAAAAATGGTATGCGACATGATAAAACTTTGTGGGCACACTATTTTCTGAAAATGTATCTTCTGAGTCTAAAAATGGAAAATGATTCATTCAACAACTGTTTAATGAGTTTCTGCTTTTCATTCAACAAATATTATTGAACATCTCCTATGTGCTATGTTAGAGAAACAACCACAAGATTTAATAAAAACAGAGCTACATGAAAAAACCATTTTTCTTCCCCTGGATAGTTCTAGCCTCATTGGAGAATTATTATATTTTTCAGCATTTTGGCAGCAGGATAAACAACTGCTTTCAGATGCTTCGACAGATGTTCCTCAGAAGGAAAGTCAGTTATTTACATTATGACGCCCACATATGATTCCCAGACCTAAACTTTCCATCTGTGCACGTTTTACGGAATTGCCTACCTATGGAATGCGACTGAGGATCATTCACTGTGTCTCACCCTTAGCATTCGCTACTGATCACTTAGCACCTGGGCCATGCAGACATCAATAATTGTTTTTGCTAGAAGGCCTTATAGAAGGCTCTGTTGTTCTTGTGATTTAAAATGCATTTCTTCTCCTTTCTTAGACTGATGACTTTCCTAAGTTCTAACACAGGCTTGCAAATACCCACTAGCCCAGGGCATATAGATTGCCATGAAAGAAAGAAAAGTAATTCATTCGCTTTATGTTTTTCTTAGGGCATTCACCATAAGGAAAAAAAATATTGTGGGTTCAACTAAGTTTAACAACCTTTTATTGAGAATCTACTAAGTTTGGATCTCTCTCGTGGGTATTAAGAAGGCTACAAAGTTAGAAAGCTGCCAGCCCTGCCCTTCTGGAGGTCACAGTCTATCCAGTGGGGCAGAGCTTACTCTAATAGTTTCAGAATACGTGTTATGTAATATTTTCATACCTGTGCTTTTCAAATTTGCTGGAGGAGAGAGAATATGTCTGATGCAGACCATCTAGGAAGACTTGCCAATAGAGGTAAACGACAGTCAGTTAATAGAAGAAGGGACAACAACAGGAAGTCATATGCGACCAATATTAAGTATTTCACATTTTCACGTATACAATATAGATTCAGGAAGTGAGTGGAATGTCCATATTGGTCTGCAGAGTAAATTGACCACCTGGGTTAGAAGTACTAAGAAAACAAGACTACCAGTTTGCATGTTGAATATTGAGTAGCATGCTGTCTTAGTTCATCTGGGTTATAATTGCAAAGTAACATAAACTGGGCAGCTTATAAACATTGGAAATTTATTTCTGACTATTTTGAAAGCACTGAAATTCAACATTAAGGTGTCTCTACGTTCAGTGTGAGCCTGTTTTCTAGTTCATAGACACCTACTGGCTTCACTGTTACCGGGTAGGTGGGACTAGTTAGCACTGTGCCGCCTTTTCCATAGAAACGCAGATTTCAGTCACTTGATCCCTGCCCTTGTCATCTAATTGGTTCTTCGGAGTGCCATATCTGGTAGCAGCAGCTTAGGAGTTAGGATCAGACAATGAAGTGGGGAGGGAGACACAAACATTCACACCACAGTGTTCACTGTGTGCCAACCACCATGGAAATCACTGACTGGAATGAATCATCACTACCAACTCAATAACCCAATGGGAACAGTTCACTGTTGTGTTGACAACTGGGCAGAGAAAGCTGGATAACTCTTCCATCGTCCAGGAGCAGGAAGGAAGTAGCAGAGTCAGGATGTGCGTCTCCATCACTTAGGAGCTTCTTCAGCCTCTGAAACCTCAAGGGAAACAATGTTTTGAGCATCTGTTTCATCAGAGGTAGACATCTCTAAAACTGCTTGTTATCAATTAGTACTTTCGAAGACAATCTCAGACATATATCCTATATTTTAATATGAATTAAGATAAAATGTGACTGAAGGAAATCAGTTGTGAGTAGAAGCTGATGGCCCACACCTTTAATCCCAGCACTCGGGGTGGGGGGGGGCAGAATCAGACAGATCTGGGAGCTTGAGGTCAGACAGTTACAGGGCAAGACTCTGTCTCAAAAAATAAAATGCTGGCAATGGACCTTGCCTTTGGAATTTAACCAGCTGTGTATCCGATGTGTGCAGCTAGAGCAGAAATCTCTGTGAAATGTTTGTTTCTCGGGGTTTGTATTTTGCTTCCTATGCATTCTGGAACAGCACCACACGAAAGGTTCTGAACAAGAGAATTGTGTTCTACCGCAGCTCGGGGCTGCAGATCAGAGCAAGCTGGCAAGGGGCGCTTGGGACATGGATCTCCCACCTCTTCCTCTGGTGTCATTTGGGATTCCCCCCGTGTGTGCCTTTGTGCTCCCTCTTTTCTCCTTTGAAGAGAAAAGTCATCTTAGGTAAGAGGACTTCAGCTCACCAAGATGACCTCATCTCAGCTCATCATACCTGCAAATGTCCCAGTTTCAAGTGCAGTCACTCTGCCGTGCTGGAGGCGATGACTTCAACACCTCTCTGGAGAGGACGCACCGCCCAGAACAGACGTGAAAAAACAAGCCTTAGGAAACAGGCTTTTTACTTTGTTTGTTTTACAACGAGTACAGTTTTTCAGTATTAGAGTAAAACACGCTAGTGGCGTAAAGGGGCTTTAGGAGTTGATTACCCGGGGACTGAGAGGTGGCTCAGTGCTATCGCAGTGGACTCGAGTTGTGTCCCCAGCACCCACACTGAGTGGCTCAGAACCACCTACAACTCCAGCTGAGAGGGAATGCAGCAGGGGTCTCCACAGGCACCCGTACTTGTACACATACCAATGCATGTACACACTCAAAATTCATTAACAAACAGAAGGAAATCTTTAAAAATAATTTTAAAATTCTTATACAATCTTTCCTCTTTCTACCATTTTTTGAAGGGTCACTTTGCATAGTTCTAGCTGTCCTGGAACTCACTATGTAGACAAGGCTAGCCTCGGATCCACCTGCTTCTGTCTCCAGAGTACTGGGCTTAAAAGTGTGCCACAGTTATTTTTGAATTTACAGTCCCGTGAGTGGTGAACAAGTGCTGTGCCAGTGAGCTACACCCCACTGCAAACAGTCAATTCCGTTTGTTTGTTTTTGAGACAGGGTTTCCCCGTTAAACGTGGCTGTCCTGGAACTCACTCTGTAGACCAGGCTGGACTTGAACTCAGAGACCTGTCTGCCGCCACCTCCCAAGTGCTAGAATTAAAAGTGTGTGCCACCACTGCCCGGTGCCAAAGAGTCAGTTCTTAATCACTGATTAAGTGTTTAATTAACAGAAAACTTACTTATTGGCTCTGAAGCAGAGTGTGTGAAAAATTCCACCAACACTTTAAGAGTCATTAAAGATCAAAGTCTTTGGTGAAAAAAAATCTGTAGCATGGCTGGAGAAAGGGATTTTTATATCATCAGAACCAGGACCTCTTCGAGGCCAGCCTGGTCTACAAGAGCTAGTTCCAGGTCAGGCACCAAAAACTACAGAGAAACCCTGTCTCGAAAACCAAAAAAAAAGAACCAGGACCTCCCAGCACAGAAGTGGTACCCGTTGCCACAAGGCAGCCTGTCAGGCCCAGAAAACGAAAACTAAATGACACTTGGAAACCATACTCTCTGCCACATGCAGTTCATTTGCTTATTTAATGAATACTTATTGGGTAGGTGCTATACATAAGGGGGTAAAGTTAAATAAAGCAAGGAGTTTGCAACAAGTATTTATCAAGTCATAGTTTCCATGACAACAAAATTTAGTGGTTTGCAATTACATAAATGAGTAGAAGAAAAATTAAAGAGGTTTTTTCTTATTACTGACTCTTTGTTTAAATTATTAATATAGGACTCAGGGGATGGCTCACAGGGTAAAGGCATCGCCTCCAAGCCTGATGACCTGAGTTCTATCCCAGAACTCACATGATAAAGGGTAAAACTGACTCCTGCAAGCTGTCCTCTGACCTTCATACTCTGACTGTGGGCTTACCATGTAGGTGTATGCACACATACATACACACACACACACACAGAGAGAGAGAGAGAGAGAATAGTTTTAAAAAGTATTAGTATTGCCTTTGTTTATCTAATGTATCCTCACTAAAGAATTGACTATTTTTTTAAAGTTTTATATGTTGTTTTTATCTTACTGGGAAATGCCATGTCACTGCACACATGTGAATGCCCCTTTTAGCATGTGGGTCCCAGGGATGAAACTCAGGCCGTCATAGTCGGCAGCAAGTGCCTTGAACTGCTGAACCATCTCTCTGGTTGTAAACAACTGAATCTTAATTATTGAGTGAGTCTAAATTTATAGCACATGTTGCACTCATATCTAGGTTGTTATTGTAATTTCTATGAATGATTGTTTTATTAAGTGAATAGTGACTATTGCGGAAATTGGGATAAATTTTAATATTGCTATTACTTTCTCTGAATGCCTCACAATGACACTGGATCATTTAAAAAATTTAGTATACATATTTACCTATACATAAATAGATGGAATAAGCTCTAAATTCTATTTATTCTTAAACACTTTGCTAAGTTGCTCATTTATCAGGATAAAGTTACTTTATGCTTTCAATGCTTAAAATGACCTTATTGGCCTTAGTACAATAGTATTATATTATATAATCCAGACACTGCCATTATTTTCCCTCTACGATGCTATAGACAGCTCAAAATGTTTTATCATAGTGTACATGGCTCATAAACCTCATCTTTTATTTGACATTGCAGGCTGTTGATAATGGAATATCAAAAACTCTTGGAGAGAGTGAAAAGAAATGATTAGCTCACATTTAAATAAATGAGCACACATACACAACGAACCTAAATCTAAGAATATCACAAGAATCTCACAGTTAATTGAGTGGGATGAAAAAATAAATGAAGGGAACTTAACATCTGAGACAAGCACGGAAATATTGCACAACATTAGAAGGACAGAGGAGATCCAGACAGTCTTCATCTGGCATTTGCCCTTCTGTTTATAAACTGTGTTTTCAAGCCTGTTTGTTAATCTAATCTTTAGCTTTACCATTTCAAGGCAGTCTTCAGAGTAGAGCAGAAACCAGCTGAGACCCACTCAACTCCGTGGTTTAGGCCCCAGTGACTACATCTGAGGGCTGTGCTTACAGGATCCAAGCCCTCATAAAAGAGATTCATGGTGATAATCTTAGACGAAATTAATAAAGCCTGAGAGAACTTGTCAGAAAAACATCCTCGAGATGATTTTATTTCGGTAATTGTTGTATTTTAAATGCTTTCATTTTCTTTTGTGATGTCTTTTATCTTACTTACAGATGCTATTGCTCATAAAATACGATAGTCTGTCCATGAGGCTGTAACTGGAAATGAAACAGTACTCTCATCTAGGCGCTGATACGGAGATTTAAATCTTCTGCTTCAGTGTAAGCCGGTTACCACGGAGGTCACAAAACAGGTGTTCACTTCCTTTAAGCACTGCTGTGATATTTTATGTAACTGACCAAACGCCTGTTCTTTCTTTTATTCTGTCCCAGGTTTTGGTTGGCAGGCTATTTGAAAGGTTTATGAGATGGACTAGCGTTTGTGTGCCTTGAGAAGTGGCATAGAGCCTTTGGGTGCTTCAGTGAAGAATGGCTGCAGGCATCGTTCAGCAAATGTTTATTGGGGACCTAGTATGACAATCTCTGCGGTACATCAATGAGTGAAAACAGTGATCTTTCTATACTAGCCAGTTCCATGGGGACAACAAAGAAGAGACTACGCATACCCATTCATTCTGTGCAAACACAGTCAATGTGTGAGTTGAACACGTTAACGTGGGGGTAGGCACGCCAACGGCTCTTCAGGCTGGGCAGACTGCAGAATGGAGAAAATGTCAGCGGGGTTTGTGCACAGAAGGACTTGGCCAAAGGCACTGGTTTCAATCATGCAGAGCCTCCAAAGGCACTGGTTTCAATCATACAGAACCTCCAAAGGCAATGCAGGGGTTTTGGATGTTATTCAAAATTTGGAGGCAGATTCTAAAGACTTATATGGAGAAATGATTGCATTTTAAGATGGAAGAAAATAACAAAACCCTTCTGCATCCTAGGTGGAGTAACAGTCTGTCGTGGTGGACTTAGTTGACACAAATTGACCTAGGTCCAGGGTTCCCTTTGGCTGATGGAGCCCTGAGAAGGTCATTGACTCTTTTTTATTCACCGTTTTCAAATGGGAATCCAAGATGCAGAGTAAATGAAAGGGAATCAACAGGAGAGAGGAAGAGGAAGTAGAGGCTCGCTACTTATATCCGGAAATTTCAGATTGTGATGTACATGGGCAAGAACTGTACAATTTAGTAATTTCATTGCCTCTGCCACTGTGGTTAAAGGTTAATATCAAGACCTCAGGGAAGAAAAAAAACTCAAGATGCAAGCCAGGATTCTCTTTTATATCCCTTAGATTTAATTGTATTCAAGCATGTATATCATAGAAATTCATGGAAATAGTAGCACAAGTACTGTAAATAATCACTGCCCACTCCTTCCAGTGCCAACACCGCTTCTACTATCCCACCTCCAGAGCCATGCAGGTCTACCTGCATCCAATCCTGTAACCAATTATCACCTGCTTAGCAAAACCCATAGGATCCTTCTGTGTCAGTTCTAATGGCTCAGCACCTGCTACAGGGTGTTGACTTTTTTGGGGACTATAACAAATCATCACACACTTTAATGTCCTTACCAAGGACTGTGCTGTGTGGCACCACAGTCCCTGAAGTCTGATAGGAAATCTGCCCTAGTGAGCTGTAGATGGAAGTTTCTGTCCTGCCCAGTCCCACAGCCGTTCAGTCCAAAAGAAACCCACAGAGGCTTATATTAATTATAAACTGTTTGGCCTATTGATCAGGCTTGTTATTAACTAGCTCTTACAGCTTAAATTAACCCATAATTCTTATCTCTGTTTAGCCATGTGGCTTGTTAACTTTTGACAGTAAGGCATTCTCATCTTACTTCCTCTATGTCTGGGTGGTGACTGACTCTCTGCCTTTCCTCTTCCCAGAATACTCCTAGTCTGGTTGCCCTGCCTATACTTCCTGCCTGGTTACTGGCCAATCAGTATTTCATTAAAACCAATACAAGTGACAAATCTTTATGGTGTACAAGAACATTATTCCACATCAGTGAGCAGTACTTCTGTTTACAGTCCTACTGGGGACTTTGGGAGACACTACGATTTCTTGCTGTGCCCTGTTTGTAAAAGCTGCCCACACTCATTGGTTTCTGGTTTCTTCCTTAGAGACAGCAAAGTAATATCCATCAAGTTCTCTTCCATCCCACACCTCATGACTCCCTTGCATGTGTCCTGTAATTCAGCACAATCTCCTCATCTGTAGACCCTTAATCACATCCTCAAAATCCTTTTGGCCATGAAAATAACACACGTGATGTTTGGGGATTGAGCTCTAGAAAGCTTTGGAGACATTGTACTCTTTCCATGGTAGTTATGTATTTAGCCATCACACTTTAGTACATGCAGTAAGATACTCATAGTGCTCATAAAAAATGTTTCACAATCACAAGGGGAGATATTAAATTAAAGACTATGAGCAACATGGAAAAACCTAAAAGTAGAACCATATCCCAAGACCTTTCTGGAGGTCTGAAGACTTTGGGTTATCTCCTCTTGGTCAGTAGATACCAATACAAAACAATAAGAAAAAAAGAGATAAGAGTTGAGGAAAAATAGGGGAAGGGTGTCTAACTCGCTGAAAAGGTCCAAACCTCTTGTTAGGGTTCAGAAGGGGAGCAGGACAGAGGAGGGGCCCTGACTGGCAGATCTCCAAAAGGAAAAGCAGAGGCCTTCTGGCGTACCATACTGAAGGAGAGCAGTAAGGGAGAGATGAGCAGTGGAGGACACGGACAGCTCCAATGCAGGCAGCAATTCAAATGCAGTACCCCGGTACTGGCTGAAGAGGTCTGGGGAAATGTTAAGATGTGTAAGTGGGGAAATGTTAAGATGTGTAAGGGGGGAAATGTTAAGATGTGTAAGGGTAGCTAATCTAATGTACTTTATCTTCTCTTGGGAGGCAGGCACCATATCTAATGGATCTTTGTAGATCAGACAGTGATCTGGATAAACAATGTCCTGAAATCAAGCCAGGAACTGCAGTCCAGTGCTAGGCTGGATCCACGGATCTTAGGCACCCCACTGACCGAAGCTTCTAGAAGGGTCAGGCAAGCAAGCAGCAGGCATTCAAGGTCAATGATTCGGTGTTGAATGAGTAAAGAGAAATGGATGTATGTAAACCTTGGTAAAAGTTCTACTGAAATCAACAAACATTTGAATATTTGTTTGAATAACAAGAAATGCCTGGAAACCAATACTATATATAGTATCTTGGCATCTTGATTCACCCTTCTAAAACCCAAGTGATAGAATAACTTGCAAGGCCCATTTTCAGATCTATAAATAGAGTTGCAAGATATGTTAAGTAAAAATATACCATGTTCTATTAAACTTGAATGTCTGACAAACAAATAATTTTCAGTGTACATTCCTAATATAGCATGGCAATACATCTTTAAAGTTACCTTGCACTTTAGGTAAATGATGACTTTGTAAATACATCCTATTTTTATAGATGGAATTACTTAGGAAAACAAGAGAGGTTCTTTCCCGAGATAAGTATGCCCCAAAAACGGAGCCAGGGAGTGGTGGAGACCAACGGTGTTGTACAGGATTCATTGAGTGCCCAGTTTTCTTTCTGGATCCCAGGACCCACACAGAAGAGTGAAGTGTGTCTCCTGATGCTTTCTGTTTAACAGTCCCCAAGCAGCCATCAGAAGGGACAGTCAGTGAGGTCAGCAAGAGTCACCATATCCATGCCACCAGACTCACAGCCGTGGTGTTGCTGTAGGTTCATTTGTGCCTGATCCCAAGAATTTTTACCGATGTCTCCCCCCAACCCCCAAGCAGGCATTTACATGCTACCTGCCTGGTAAGCCTGCAAATACCAGATGGTGCTTGGGAACAAAGCCGACCCGTTGCCATAGAAACGAGATACTATCCCAGCTCCATGCAGCTGCCATCTTTTTTTTTCTGTCCTTTCACTGAGGTGTTCTGATAGGAACAAATTCTGATGAAATATACAGATTCTCCCCACCCCCAACATGCACCAACCTTGGGATACACCCAGTACCCTCAGGGTTTCTAAAATAGGGAGATGACTTGATTTCCAGCTCCTCTGATCAGGGCAGGAGTGGTAAGGCCATGCTTTGACATCATCTCTTCCCTTAAACAGCGATGATGCATCCGTTCCGTCCCTGAGGTAGGCAGTCCTTTGTGGCAGGGAAGCCTCAGCTTTGACATTCCTGGAAGTGCAAAGTAAGAACATGTCATCACTGGAAGGTCTCTGCCTAGCTGGAGAGCAGGGAGTGACCACCTCTCTTCCCTCGGTGCCCCTTGAGAGCCAGCAGAATGCTGAGCACTAAGGAGGAAGGCGATGAATTCTTGTGGCTTATGGTCCGATTTGGAAGGATGCAGTTATCAGCGACAAAGCCCTCACCTCTGCCTTACTCATTCTGGCAGCTATAGGATCCTCAAGGGAGTATGACTGTTGAGGAGATCCTCGAGGTGGATGGAAAGAGGGGGCCACAGCGTCTATAAAACACTGGAACTAGATTAGGTCTTAGTGCCTTAAATAGTTGTGTTTAGCAACGAAGGGGTGTTGACGCATTGGGAGCAGTGGTTCCTGCTTCCACAAAGTCAAAAATGCATTTTGACTTTGAGTAACATACACAATTTCTCTTGTTGTGCCAGAGGTCAGAAATCCAAGCCTAGTTTCCTTGGGTGGTCGGAGAGCTCAGGGGTTGAGGATGCAGCTCATAGGTAAAGTGCATGCAGAGCATTGCGAGGTCCTGGATCTAATCCCCAGTGCATGAAGAAATAAAGGAAGATGGAGAAAGGGAGG
>LOJH01052696.1:0-12305 GCA_001685095.1 Ellobius talpinus
GCGCTGGCGCGGGCCGGCGAGCAACGGCTGCAGCACGCGGCGCAGGTGGTCGAAGAGGCGGTGCAGCAGAAAGCCCGGCGCGTGGTTCAGACTCGCCTGGAGAAGGAGAGGACCCAGCGAGCCAACAAGGAGAAGGTGGAGCGCGACGAAGACTGCCGCCGCCGGGAGCTGCTGCAGGCCATCGGGCGCAAGCTGGAGCGCAGCGAGCAGCTGTCTCGGGAGAGGCGAAGCGCGCTGGAGAGCGCTCGCTCCACAGCCCGGGCCTCCTTCCACGTGCGGGAAAAGGTGCGGGAGGAGACCAACACGCGCTCATTTGACCGCATGGTGCGAGAGGCCCAGCTACATGCCAGCCTGGACCGTAAATGACAGCTGCCATGTGCGCAGGCCATACGGCTTTATAGAGCCAGGCGGGGCCTCCCTTAGCCACTTCTTCCAAACTCGAGGCATCTCCAGTCCAGGGGCCATACCATGAACTCCCCAGACTAATGAACCATGAGACAATGAGAAGCCAGACGCGGTACTTTT
This sequence comes from Ellobius talpinus, assembly GCA_001685095.1. Taxonomy (NCBI): domain Eukaryota; kingdom Metazoa; phylum Chordata; class Mammalia; order Rodentia; family Cricetidae; genus Ellobius; species Ellobius talpinus. The sequence goes on from LOJH01052696.1 coordinate 526, forward strand.
TCGTCTGCCACCGTTGCTTTACAGACTTACATCGTTTGGAAATGGCATGGCACAATTTACCCACATCCACCTGTGTCTTTGGGTTGGAATAGAAAATAGCTGGGGAGGGTGAGGGTTCCCCCTAGGAGAGAGCACAGAGGTGAATGTTGGGTTTTCTGCCACAGGTGTCGGTGTCTTGGACATCTTTCTGACATTTGTGTCTAAGATGACTTTCACTTGCAGCAGCCGAAGGGATATAGCCCAGACTCACCTCTATCTTCCAAGATGTTAGTTCATGCACAAATGACCACAAAAGCTATTGTTTTGAGCACTGGACTGTTAATCGGACACCTGAACAAATTCTCCTGTTCCCCTAATCTTTTTTCAGTTGAGTCCCTAGGCTTTCTAGTTAGACAATCATCTAAAGATAATAATCACTTATTCTCCCACGTGGCATGGAAAATGGGTCGGATTGGTGATGCTGTTTAGCTTTCATGGAAGCCCTTCATCCCCTCACCTCCCCGGAGGTGGTGGTTTCCTTAGGCAGCAGTGTTCCACCCCATGAGGCTTCCGTAGATGGTGATGTAGTTCAGTGGAGGCAGTGTCTGATGGCCACGTCCCTGTGTGGGGCCAGCTCCTGCAGACAGAAGCTATTGCCTTACAAAGCAGAGCTACCTTCTGTGCCTGCCCAGGCCACTCTTGCCTAAAGCTCCAGCCTTGAATGAAGTCTCAAGGGTGAAACCCTGAGGAATCTGGAGTGGGTAGGATTCCCTGTGTGAAATAGTTCAGTGCCTGGAGGACAATTTAGCATCCTTGGCTGTGTGGCTGTGGTGACTGAAGGGCTAGAATTGCCTCTGCGTTGCGTTGTGCTGTTGTTGGTAGGGTATCACTCTTCCCTAGGAAAGTAAGAGTCTTCCCTCTTTAAATTTCTGGTACCCTCTCATTTATACCTGAAGTATTTAATCAGTCTCTTGGTGCCTCACCTTTCCCATCTGCCAGATGGGGCCATCAGAACTCTTCTGGTACCTCAAGGTCTCCTGGATCCAGAGCACCACTACTGTGTTGTTTGTCAGTCTCCGTTGTGCCTTTCTTGACCTGGAGTTGGGAGGCAGGAGGACTGCTTTGAGCCTAGTTTCTGGTAATGTGGGTTCCTGGCATTAGACAGGGTAGTTCATCACAGAGAGATGGTCATTTAGTGTGTGAGGTGTGTGTGTGTGCGCGCGTGTGCGTGTGTGTGTGGCGGAGGTACTTGCAATGCCAAGCCACTTCCCGGTCAGAAGGTTCAGTTATCACTAGGCAGTTTTAACCCGTACAGTGCCCCTTCCACGAAGCTGAAACTGACCCCACTCTTATCCGCCTCTCAGTTGCATCTTCACCAGGGAAAGTGGAAAGTCAACCATCCCTTTTTGCATTAATCAAGGTCAGGAAGTAAAAAAAAGTACCAAAAAGACAGGAATCAGGGTAGAGATGTACTGCGTTAGATGTGTTTTGTGTGTGTTCTGCTGGCAGAGTCGTCCCTAAAGTGACAAGTTATTGCCCACGCCCCTCATCGACCCTACCCCATCACATGCTAAGAGTAGTCCTGTGTCGCAGACAGCCGTGCTTAGGTGTCACGTGTGAGATAATGTGAAACCCGGTAAGGAGCTATGTACCAAGGCTTATTTCTTGAATGGGTGGTTTTCCCCTCACATTCCCTTGTCGGGGAGCTGTAATAACCCGTGTTGTCTCTGAGACAGGAGCATTTACTAAAAAGTGAATGTGACTATGGACCTTTGATCTTGTGGTTCCTGAGTTGCTTCTGAAACCCTTGTAGAATGAATGAACCAGCCTTAAAACGACTTTCTTCAAAGTATGAGCGTTTGTTTGAGGAGGCAGTCTGGTGCTGTGAGCCAAGCACTGGGAGGCACATAGTGATCCAACCTGCTCTTTTACCCCGTTTGCTTCCCACCTTACTGCATGACTTCGAGCAGATCACCTTTCTGGTGTAGAATGGGGATCTTGGTTCCTGATCTCTGGTTTGTGCAAACATAGGATGACAGTGGCGAGCGACTCCATTTCTGTCCCTCTGGAACTGATGGTAAAGTGGCTATCCACAGGGTGACATGACCACTGTGGCTGGAGAATGTAACAGACCATCATGATTTGGTGCAGAAGGAGAAGTTGTGAGGAGCACACTGCAGATACAGTGTCACACATGCAAAGGCCCAGCCCAAATTAAATGCTGAGAGAACCACTATGTAAAAATACAAACATTTTAGGTTTTTACCTAAAAGTCCACATCACCGAGTATAGTTAAAAACAGAAATAACTCAAATCTGGTGGCAGTAAGAAATGGTTCTACGAGTTCCAGGCCATCTGCTAGGTATGCTACTGAAGTCAGGTATGGTGGCTGCCATCTATAGTCTGAACACTGAAGAAGCTGGAGTAGGGGGATACCTAAATTGAGTCCATGAGACACTATCAAAACAAACCACACAAACAGAAATGGAAGGAGAGCCACCTGCATGTTTTAAAGAAATGTTCATGGCTCTCCCTAAAGATGGTTAATGTCCAAAGTCTTTCATGGGCCCCTAATTTAAGTTTCCAGAGAAGTTTCATTTTACTCTGAAATGCAGCAAGAGGACATGGCGGGGAGAATTGTCCCAAAACAGCATTGTAACAGGTGTCCAGAGTTGAGCATGCTGAACATTTCTTGCCACCCAGGAGATCCCAACCTTGAAGTGGCCACAGCCTCACGTTTACTCCCTTGAAATATCTGAGTAAAGATGTTCAAAAGAGAATGTAAAGTAATGTAAAGAGAATGTGAAGTAATACGAGTGGGAATGGGGAAGGATTGGAAAAAGCTTTAATTCGGTCTAATACCAAGAAAACAAACCTAAACCATCTCAGAAGAAATCACTGGTGAGCCATTCTGTTCTGCTGTGGCAGGAACCAGCATCTACACCCATCTGGACAGGAAAATGAAAATTCCCTTTTGGAAGCATACAGACTGGGCTTTCAATGGAGCAGTAACCAGGATTTGCCAAAGCCTAAAGGTCTGCAGGGTAGTGGAGCTAGAAGGATATCTTGGTCTGTTTTATGTTGCTCTAACATAATACCCAAGGCTAAGATAAAAATAAAAGAGATTTGTTGCTGAGAGTTCTGGAGGTGTAGAGCATGTTACCAGTATTTACTTGCCTTCTGATGAGGACTTCAGGGGGACAGCACATTTCAGAGGTACCTGGGGAGGGTTTCACACATAAGACAGGAAGCAAGAGACTAAGGAGAAACCAGACATGGCTTGTACGTCAACTCACCCTTTAAGTAATCTGGCCGCTCCTGTAAGACCCAGCCCATTCTGCAACACCAGCATTTATCCCTTCAGAGGGTGGAATCCATAATGTAATACCTTCCATTAGGCCCCAGCTCTTCAAGGTCCCACCATCTCAATACTATCACCGTGGGACCCAAGGCCCCAGCACATGAACTGTCTGAGGGGCAAACTATATCCAAGGTAATCTGTAGTCTGGATATTTTGTAGACTGTTACTTAGTCTCCCTCCATCACACAGTCCATTGAGATAGATGCGACTCTACGTAAGGGGCTGCATCTTATTTACCACCAAGTCTCTTGTAGTTCATGGTGTGGAACCTTACTTAGGACAAGTACATAAATACTGGATGGAGGGGAGGTTGGAGGTGTAGATGGATGGACAAACAAATGGCGATCAGAGGCATTCTGCATAGAACAGATGTGTGTACAGACCTGCAGTCATCAGTGAATATCCATTGAGCACCCACTACGTGACAAATACTACTCTTTTTGTTTGTGTTTGGAGACGGTTTCTCTGTGTAGCCCTGGATGTCCTGGAACTCGCTCTGTAGACCAGCCTGGCCTCAACTCTGGGATCCACTTGTCTTTGCCTCCTGAGTGCTGGGATTAAAGTCTACGCCAGCACAACCAGTCCCAAATACCACTCTTGATGTTGGTGAAATTGAATCTCTCGGATTACTGACCTTAAGGGTATTTTGTGCAAAGTCATAAACATGGGTCTGTTTCCCCATTGTGTTTACCTACCTTCCCACCTGGGTATATACATTCTCAAGTAGACCTAATTGTCCCTCGAGATACTAACTTCAAGCCTTTTTGGACTCCTAGAGACAAACCATCTGCCAATCAACCATCATTTAGTCATTGTTGCTCATTTTCCTTCACAAAAGGCTTGGTTAAGTGGGTCAAATTTACAATGCCATGTACTTTTTTTTAAATTATGAGGCAGAGGAGGGAGAAAGAGAAAGACCAAGAATGTCACCTTCCAGGGTGATATATGTCAGTTTAGAGAGGAGGCATAAATAATCATTGTGGACCAAGAAAACCAAGCCTCAGGCCATGCAGAGTCCCAGTTCACCAAATGAAGTGTCTACTCCACCGGTGATTCAGCTGTTCTTGATAAGACAAGAAAGTTAACATTTCAAAACTATTTCCCACTTAAAATTCCCCCAAAGAGATTTCCGATTAAGTCTAAATTGATGAGAAAGTTAACTAAACAAGAATATTCCACTCACTTTAATGAGCAGCATCTAGGTAACAGACATCAACCATAGGTTGCTATGGAGACTTGCCTTTCCCGCACTGTATAACTACAGCTCTATCTTAATGTCTTAGAGAAGCTTGTTAGAGCAGAAGGAAACAGGCGTTTTTAAATTGTGCTTTGTTTTTGAGACAGAATCTCTATGTAGCACAGGCTAGCCTTGGTCTCACAATCCTCCTGACCAAGCCACTCATTCTCAGGATGGCAGGCATGCATCATCATTGTCTCGTAATGCTTGGCATCACTTGGCACAGCTTGGAAAGAGGCTCTTAGGGACCCAGCAGCAGGCACCTGTAGATTATAGAACTGCTAAGTGTCCTATATAGTGCCTGACTTTGCATGTCTGGAGTAGTGCCTAAATATTACAATTGGTTACATGCTTTGGTTATGTGTGTCTCTACAGAAGGGCACCTCGTTGACTCAAAACATGGGGCTCTCTGGCATTCTCCCTAATGCACCTCCTCCTGCTTTGTCTGCTCCCCAGCAGTCTGCCCCTAGCCCTTCACACTGACACTGCCTGGCTTCTGACAGGTCAGGGTTAGTCCAGGTTAGAGGCTGTCAGATGTCAAGGCATGGGATGTGGGATGTTTTCTTCTGAGAACTGCTGATAACACAACCTTTTGCAAAGTTATTGCTCCCCAATTCATCATGCCCCTCATGATGACAAGAGCCTTTACCCATTCATCATGCATAATCACACCCCTCATGAGCAGAAATGCCAGTCCACGTGATTTTTAAATCATCTGTCACTTTGAAGGGCTTATGCCTTTCTTCCTCTCCACTGGCACAGTGCTGATACCCTGTTTTTGCATCTGACTCTTCCACAACTCACAGAGCTATCAGGAAGATGATCCACATCTACTACTGTCTGTACACACGTGTGCACGCACACCCACCCTGCCAACCCTAGTGTTGGGGTTCTGAAGAGGGAAGGAACCTGCAGCCCTCATGTTCTCCCAGGGAGCAGTAGGCTATTCACAAGGGAAATCGAGCTAGTCTTTGGTTGGGGGGGGTGTCTCTTCCTTTCATCTGCAGACTGCTTCAGACTCTGGTCTGTTAAGCATGGTATCTGCATTTTTCAGGTCCTCTACTGAGCTTCAAGGATGACCAAAGGTTTTCAGGATGTACTATACCCTGCCTTTCTAGGGTGTTCCTTCACTTAGTGTGATTGATTGACTGGGAGATGGAATTTAGGTGTTCTGTTGTTGACATCTGGGACCATCTGAGAGTAGGAGAATGAATGTTATTCACAATGCCATGAAAACCCATTCCACACTATTACCACACTTTCAGAGCAAGGGATTTGTCAAAGGAGCAGGTACCTTGGCTCATTTAGACCCATCCAGCGTTCTCCTGCCTGCCCCTCTGTTATGTGTTAAATGGAGACATAGATCCTACTTGGTAGGAAGTGGTTAAAATAGTTCATTCTTTAAAATCTCTGGAAACAGCACGTAATTAGTGGGCAGTGTTGACTGGTCTTAGGGTGTGGTAAAGGAAGGAATTAGGGAGACTTAAGCTTAAGCCTGGAACTGAGGGGTGGGTGGGTACAAAATTTGGAAGGTCTCTCTTCTAGAGTTGTTTGTGTTAATCACTGTATGACAAGACCCCCAAATATCTCAAAGGAAGGGGGTCTTGGGATAATGGTCCCCCGGGGCTGTGTGTTAGTCTCAGGATGGCAGGGGAGGGTGTAGGAGTGGGCATGTTGTTTACTAAACTACCTTGTTAGGCAGTAAAATTGAATTGACATGGGTGGTCATTTTGGAATTTGTGCTATATGGATTATATTGATCCATGGAGACACTAAGCAGATAGATTGGCCTGTGCTGGCCCTGGCTGTGCACTGACCATGAAGACAAAGAACGAAGCACACCGCTGGGTGTGCTCCCATTTGTCACCTTTCTTCTGTCCTTGGCTATCCTAGAGGGGAAGCTCTAGGGGATCTTAGAGGTCCCCAGAGCCCTCAGCAAAAGTGAGAGTAGGCAGAGGGTGCCTCCCAGGAATAGCTGCTTGTTTGAAAAGAACTCACAGGATGAACAAAATGCAGAGAAGATGGGAAAAATTTGCTAAGTTTGGGTTAGGATTACAAGAATGATAATAACTAATGCTTTCAAAGCCCTTATGCTGTGCAGGTGACATTTAATATTTTTATCATTACCATTTTAATTTTATGCATGTGAATGTTTTTGCCTGCACTCCAGGTGTGTGCCTGGTGCCCTGCTCCAAGAGGTCAGAAGAGGGCATAGGATTCCCCTGTACTGGAGTTACAGATGGTTTTGAGCTGCCATGTGGATGCTGGGCATCCAACCTCAGTCCTCTGGAAGAGCAGCTAGTGCTCTTAACCACGAAGACATTTTCCTATCTTCACTGGTCACATTTTAAAGCACTTAATTCTCACAAGATGTCTTTGAGATAACAAGTACTTAGTCCCATTCTAGAGGTGATAAAATTGAGACACAAAGCAGTCTTTCTAAAGTTACCCAACAAATGTGCAGAGCTGGTTTAGACCCAGTTAGCCTGGCTGGACAATACACATATTTATGCAGTGTGTTTCGTTGCTTCCTACAATCAGTGGGAATAGTATTTTATAAGTTTATAAAGGTCTTTTCAGAGTGTCCCAACCACAGCTATTTGTAACCCATCAGTAGATCTATCTACGAGACTCCTAAAATTTGGACTCCATGGGTCCTACTGACAACGAGGTGGAATAAAATTCACTGCCCAGAGACAAGGGGCCAGTGTACTGATGCTAAATCTTACCACATCCGATAGCATGTGATCCGATGCACCTTCTATAGCAGAAAAACTCAAAGAGTGGTCCCTGGACCAGTAGACCAGCATCAGATATCAGGACTAGGACCTTTGATCTGGGTGTGAGCTACCTCTCTGGATGATTTTGACATGCCCTCAAACTTGAAAGCCACTGCTGTGGAACTGTCCTTCCCAAAAGACTACTCATGAGTGACATGTGTCTGCTTAAATTTAAGCTAACTAAATTTAAATACAACTGAAAATTCAGCTTCATCTTGGCAAGTGGTCAGCAGTCACATGTTGGAGTGGTCACGTTATAGGAGGGCACAAATCTAGAACACCACAGAAAGCTCTGCTGCTGCGGTTCTCAACTTGTGGATCGCAATAACTCCTGGGGGTTGAATAGCCCTTTCAAGGGGGTCACCTAAGACCATTGGAAAACATAGATATTTATGTTATGATTCATAGCAATAGTAAAATTACAGTTGTGAAATGGCAATGAAAATAATTTTTGTCATCAGGGGTCACCACAGCATGAGGAACTGTATTAAAGGGCCAAAGCATTAGGAAGGTTGAGAACCATTCCTACTTGAAAGTACTGCTCCAGCATCTTCTGCATGAAGCCATCCACAGCCACAGCATTGATACCACCTGGGAGTCTGTTAGACAAATCACTTGAGCGCCATCCAGACTCTTTGCATCAGAGGCTGTTTTTTTTTCAGGGTTCATATTACATATTCAAGTCGGACCATCCTCATTGCAGAAGACAAGCCCAACTCAAGTTCAGTTTGCCACTGTGGTAAACTCCCATTGGTAGATTCTCCCTACCTCCTTGTATTTATTTTTATGTCACTATGACAAATTACATGCCGCAATTTAATGGAGAAAAGATTCATCTCAGTTCATAGATTCATAGATTTCTGCCTATTGTCCCTGCTCTGCTGATTCTGGAACCGAGTCAAAATACTATAGCTACAGAAGCATGTGGATGAACCAGGCAGGGACCAGGGGTAGATATAACCTTCAAAGCCAAGCCTCCATTAGCCCATCCACTTCCTCAAGCTAGGCCCCACATGGAAGTTTCTGCAGCCACCTACAATAGCAGTACCAGCTGGGACCCAATTTTCAGCACATGAGGGACATGTCACATTTAAATCATAACATTCCTCTACCTTAGAGTTCCTTAGTGACTCTTCCCTTGCTGTCGGATTTGTGTCCTCTGGAGTTGGCTTCCCCTTTCTAGGCTTTTCAAAGACATCTTCAAGTTCAGAGGGAAGCTGGAACCACCCATTCATCCATCTACCCATTTGAATGCTGTGAATGAGCCTCAGCCAGATAGATGTTCTTGTGCTGAGAGTTCCCGCTCTGGATACTCCATGCATTGTGATGTATGGGGTGACTGCAAGGGTCTCAGATTCCAAGTACCTCTAGGTTTTCTGGAAGACTTTGTCCTATGGATAAAACAAATAATTAAGATTTTTTCAAAGTAGTTAGAGTACTTTAATAAAATAATCCCACCTTTTGCTCTCAATATTTTGAAGCTTGCCACTAGCCCATTTTATTTATTTGTGGGTGCCATCAGTATCCCAATCACAAGTAGCTACTCCTTCTGTTGGTAGGGTTTCTCTTTGGAACTGCTGGCTCCCAAATAACTATGCAGAGACATTATTAATTATGAATGCTCAGCCAATAGCTTAGACTTATTACTAATTAGCTCTTACAACTTAAATTAACCCATATTTTTTATTTGTGCTTTACCATGTGGTGGAACCTTTTTTCAGCATGGTATATTTATTTCCTGCTTCCTCTGCGTCTGGCTGGTGACTCTGCCCCACCTCTTCCCAGTGTTCTCTCAGTCTGGCTGTCCTGCCTAGCCGCTTTCTGCCCAGCTATTGGCCAGTTGGCTCTTTATTAAACGAAGAGCGAAGCGGCTTCACTGTATACAAAAGGATTATTCCACAGCATCCTTTAGACACAAACAAGGAAAGCATGTATTTCCACTAGCGAAGTCAGGGGTCTGGGTGGGAAAGCCTGCCTGAAATGGGGACTCCACTGAACTGGATTGCATCTCACTTGAAATGCCTGTGGCTTTAGCCAGAGAAGCCCTACCTGCTTCTTGCCTAAGAGTCACAACAGAAGGGGTAGATATTAGAAATGAAGCAGTTTTCAACTACTTAATGTAGACATAACCAAAAGTTCTGGGTTTCAGACTTTGTTACCACAGGTAAAGGGAAAGAAAGAAGGAAGTGAACAAAACTCCAGCAAGATGAGAGCTGGCTGTGGAAGGCTATTAAAACAAGCAAAGTCAGCCTTGTGTCCAAGACAGGTGAAAACACAAGGAGAACCTTCAAGGAAGGAAGGAAGGTAAGAAAGAAAGAAGGGGGCAGGGAGGAAGGAAAAAATAAAAGGGGGCTGAGTAATGAATGACTCAGTGGTTAAAAGCACTGGCTGCTCTTTCAGAGGACCTGCGTTCTATCCTCAGAACCCATAGGGTGGCTTACAACACTCTGTAACCTCAGGCACAGGGGTTCTGATGCCCTCTGGTCTCTGAAGGCACTGCGCACAGTTGGTGCACATGCAGGCAAAACACCCATAAGCATAAAATAACATTTTAAAAAAGAGGCTGTGAACTAGTTGTGGTGGTACATGGCTGTAACTTCACCACTTGGGAGGCTGGGACAGGGTGATTTTAAGTTCAGGATCAGGCAGAGCTACATAGTAAAATCCAGGCCATCCTGGCTTACATAGCAAGATCCTGTCTCAAAAAAAAGCGGGGGGGGGATGGAGGAATACGGCTCAGTCTATAAAGCACTTGTTGTGAAAACAGGAGGATCTAAATTTAATGCCCAGAGTTCCTGTGGGAAAGCCAGGCATGGTGTTATGTACTTGCAGTCCCAGAACTGGGGGATGAACAGGAAGACAGGAAGTTCCTGGATGCACACTGGCCAGCCAGCCTCGCCAAGTAACAAGCCCCAAGCTAATGAGAGCCCCTATCTCAAAAAAATATAAATAGCTCCCAAAGAATGACATCTAACATTATCTGATTTCCACATGCACACACACACACAAATGTAAGAGTAATGAAAATGTATTTCTTGCACTTATAATCAAACCTGTTGGCAAGTCTTTGGAATCTGTTAGAAGTCACCTTTGAGATGCCTCTATTCTATGTGGGAATCGAGATGGGCATTGTGTCTAGCTCAAGTAGCAGAAAAAAGTATACAGACCTTTCCCAGAGAAAGGCAGTCAGTTCTGTAACTTTGGGGTCATAATTTCCAATGTGTACATCAGCTTGCATATGTGCACAGTACCAGAATTTAGAATGACTTAGAAAGCAATATATTATACTCACAGAGCAAGAGAAAAATCTACTGCTAATTTTATTTAACATCATTGTATAATTTTGATATGCTAAAAGGTGTCAACTGTCCCCAGTACTTTCAATGAGGTCCAACTGCTCCTGACCTACAAAGTAACAGACGGAGAAGTGGCAGGTGCTTCTAGTGGGGTATCTGAAGCCCATGCAGTGATTCAGTGTGTAATAGAACATGGGTGTCATATTGTTGGGACATCCAGGTCCCAGGAGAAGCTAGCACAGACAGCCTTGTGGCACACTTAAGTGAGGATTCTGTATGATGTACACATTTTTGCAGGCTTGTCTAGATCCCACTTGGTTTGCTCCCATGGAAACCCATTTCCTCAGAATTGGCAAACTTTTCTGCAATCTGTGCCCTTCTGTCTGACACAAGTTCACAGGAGTTCCGTAGGAACTGAGGTAATCAGCAGGAGGCTGCCTGCCCGGAATGCCAAGTAGCACACAGCAGGGCAGGCTCACATCCCTCCACCGCATCCAGCTTCCTTGGCATCAGCGCTGCCCTCCAAGAGCTCTTTCTCGCTCTCCATGGTGGTTTTTCTACAAACCCACTTGTTTCCAGGTGGCAGAAACATGCCCACCATGTTTCTAAACCTTCTCTATGGCAACTCAGCGTGAGCAGGCTGCCAGCTCAGAGCTGGCCAAGAGAGGCCCTGGGGGCAGATAATAGACAGAGGCCTAGGACATCTGGGAACGCTGAAATTCTGTACTGACAACAAGGCAGTCGGAGGATAACAGCGATGAATCCTAAGTCCAATGAAGTGGACACTGAACACAGCAAGAAAATCTCGGGTGAGTGCATGTCTCCAGATGTCCATCACTGAGAAATCAGAAAACAAAGTGTGCAAGGCTACTGGCACACCTTTTCTTCTGTAAAGCTGTTTTGCAGTTGAAAGCAGGAGAGAAATGGACTGGAGAGAAGGACCAGCAGTTAAGAGCAATTACTTCTTCTCCAGGAGAACTGAATCCCTTCAAATCCAGAAGGGATTCAGTTCCTATCACCCACATCAGGCAGTTCATAACTACCTGTAACTCCAGTTCCAGGGGAGCTAATAGGTGGGTTAGAATCTTCCCGGTAAGCCACGACCCCATGGTGATACACAGATTACT
>LOJH01052697.1:0-12305 GCA_001685095.1 Ellobius talpinus
CAGCCCCCAAACAGGCTGAGCTGGGGGATCAATGGCCCCCGAAGAAGGGAAGGGCCTTGACTTTAGTTTTCTATGTTCTTATTGTTAATACACTTCCAAGCTGTTTGCTAGACTGCTAAATGTCTCTTTGTGTGTGTCATGTGCATGTTCCTATGTGATTCACATGTGTGTATGCACATCCATGTATGTTCCAGAAAGCAGTTACAAACATATCTGATAATTATATGTTCTTCATATTTCTAAGAACCCTAAAATTCAATACTTTAAAGAAAAATCAATAGTTGGGCATGTGACACCACCATATGATGGCAAGGGTTCAGAGAAACTGATCATTCAACAGTGTTCATCGGAGTGTGAAATGCTTCCACCACTCTGGAAAGCAGTTTGGTAGATGCTTCAAAGATGAAGCCCACACTGACCGTATGTTCTCATGATCACATTCCTTGGTATTTAGGAGAGGAAAAGAGATAAAAACTTACTGCCACACAGAAATGTACACACGAATGTTTATAGAAACTTCACTCATAATTACCAAATCTTGGAAGCAACCAAGATGTCATTCAGTAGGAGAAAGCATGAATAAACTGTGGTATATCCAGACAATGAAGTATCATTCATCCCTAAAAAGAAATGACCTAGTCACTGTGGAAGACATGAAGGGAATGTAAACACCCATCACTAATTGAAAGAGGCCAATCTGAAAAGATTTCATTCTCTATTTCACCTCTATGACATTCCAAAAAATAAAACAAAAACTATTCGGATACTGTATAGCACGGCAGTGGAGCATCTAGGAATCTAGAAAAGTAGAGTATTATATTGATTTAAAAACCTTCTCAAGCTAATCACATGCTCCCCATGCTAAAAACCTTAGATTCCTGCGATGTGTGAACAGTTAAACAAACTATGGTGCATCCATGTGGTTTGTGGGATGGAAAGGCATCACTACCTCACAGGGAACTGGAATGGACTATGGGTACATGCAATAATCCGAATATCTCTCCGGGTATATGACTGAGCATAACTAAACCCTGGGCTTGCACCTAAACCACGCTGTCTATACAATGTTCTTGAAATTCTAAAATGGCAGTAATGGTGAGCAATTCATGGTCATTGAGTATTACATAGCTGGTGGGGTGGGTGAGAACTAATTGGAGCTTTCAGAAGCACAACTTGAGTGATGCTCGTGGTACTGAACATCTGTATCTTGTCCTCTGTTTATCCCCTAACGGTGGTGTTGCACTCTAATTCTGTAAGATACTATTTTTGAAAGAAAGTGTGTGTGGTACTTACAGACTCTAATTTTTTTATAGATGTATGCAAATATATAACAAGCTCTTGAAAGTGAAAGGTTTGATTGAAATAATATCCTGCTGAACATCAAATATAAACGTGATGCAGAAATACGTCGGCTCTTTTGCTAGCGTCTGCAGTGCTGTGCCAAGCTATGCAGCTGGACCAACCTCCTCCAGGAAAGGCCTCACTGTGCTCGCTGCTTGTGTTCTCTTCCTTTCAGCTTTGACAGAAGAGAACCTGCTCGCGCTGATATATACTAAAGTCTTTGATGATCTGGTGTTAGTTTTCAGTATTCCAAATATTAAGTTCATAGCCTGTACTAACTATGGATACTTTTACCTTTGATGCCACGTCTCCGGCAACTCTCCTTTTGTAGGTTCTGAGATGAAGTATTTTACATATTTACTTGAGAAATATTTTACAGAATTTAGCATCTGGATAATTGTATCATACATAAGGATCTTGAAGATATAGCAAGCTATAGAAATAAAAGGAGGAATAGGTCTATTGACCCTAGAACATTTTTCCTAATCAGATTAGAAAAAACAAACAGTAACAAAAAACGGCTGCCCGATGCATTTCTCCTTTCTCCAGAAGTTGAGAAACAGTGTCTGGCACCCAGCCTCCTGGTTGGAGCTGCCTGTCTCTCCAGAGAACTATGCACTGAGTGAAGAGACTGACTCCAGAGGCGACTGCACATGAAATGACCCCATCTAGGCAACACTCTGGAAATGATAAAATCAGAATAATGATGAACAGGTGTAGGTGCCCAGGGTTCTCATGAACTCTCTCTCGTCCCACAACCCCATGCACTAAAGCAGGTGAACTGTGCTTTTTCTTCTCTCTACACCTACTTGCTAGCTGTCCATGCTCTAAAGGTCTCCTCCAGGACTTTTCAGAAGGTTTATGTCCTGAAGCATCCATGGCGATGACTAGGCATGCCTAAATCATAAATAAAAAATAGTTCATCTAATTACGCATTTCTATTTTGTTAATGGAAACCACACACAGGTCTTGGATGGCCGCCACCTTGCCATTGTCAGCAGTTTGCTGTGGCTGTGGAAGATCTGGGCTGAAGTCTTTCGTGAAAGACAAACTGCATTTCTTGGTCCCCTTCCTGCACCATCGAACACTTTCTTGTATACTCTCTCTGCTTCTTCTGCCTCATAACAGACCCCACCCTTTCGGCTTATTAACATTGCTATTTTATATTTCTTTGGTTTTTGTGTGTGAGTGTTTTGCCTGTAGGTATGTGTACTTCATGTGTACCTTGTACCCTTGAGTCAGAAAAGAATGTTGGGTCCCCTGGAACCGACATGACCCGTGTTTGTGAGCTGCCATGTGGGTGCTGGAAACTGAACCAGGTTCTGAGAGAGTGGCCAGTGCTATTAACCACGGGGCCAGCCTTCCAGTCCCTGTTTACAGAACATTTTAATCGTTTCCGCCCCACACCCTGCTCCAACTCCCCTGTACCTTCTGACGCCCAAACAGGTCTCCACTCCATGTCTTCCTTTTAACTCGCTGAGTCCAATTCTGCTGTTGGTCACCTGCTTGCCCACTCAAGCTGTCCCCGTGTCCTTTCCTTCCCAGTTCCATACATTTCAGACAGGAGCTAGAGGCCGTGAACATCTGGAATCTCCACATAAGAATGTACCTCTGCCTGGCTCTGTATGACACATCGAAACTGATGGTGAAATAGTTTCAAGTTTCCATCACTCGATTTTTATTGCATTTACGAATAATCTTTCCCCTTCAAACTACTGAATGTCTTCATTTTTGTTAATGTTATTTGTTTTATGTGTATCCGGGTTTTGCCTACATGTATGTATGTGTGCCGCATGCATGTCTGGTACTTGCAGAGGCCAGAAGAGGGCATCCGTTCTCCTGCCGGCTGCTTTCTGTGTGGGTGCTGGGAAGGGAATCCAGGTGCTCTGCCAGAACTGCAAGCACTCTTAACGGTGCAGCCCTCTCTCCAGACCCTTCATTTCTTCATATATAGAAAAAGGGAAGCTTCAATCTTTGCCATTTTTAATAAATGTACACGTATATAAAATACTCCATATGTGAAATGCTTCCTATGTGAAATTGTTAGGGATGGTTTTATTAATTTAAACCCCACACAGGTGGAGTTTCTTTCTTCCTTTCATTTTTGCATTGCTGGGGGGGTGGGGTGCTTGAGACAGGGTTTCCCTGTGTAACAACTTTAGCTGTCCTGGAACTAGCTCTAATTACGTGAAACCTTCAAAATTTAAGATTCATATAGTTTGGAATATACAATGCATGAATATAATTGAAGCTACAGCATATCTCCTTTCATCTTTGGCTTCCAAATCATTTAGTTCTCTCCTGTGTAAGGAGTCTTTTCTGCCACTGCACACATGTAAAAACTACATATGCTTTATGGAAGTGGTAAAATAGGAAAAAATGCCACTCCATATAGTTTCTTTCTCTCCATTAACTAAATACAACAGAGATGGTTCTATTGTAACCATAAAGACTGACTTCATGCTTTACTTTAAGGATGTACAGTACCATACTTTATGTAAAGAGTCTACTAACAGTCATATGATCTTGTATTCATATCGGTAGATGCACAGGCAAACATTCCTGTAGGTTCTATGTTGCGGGTCAAGTCCTTAGAAATTCAGCTGTATTTTTAAATATAAGGCATCTGTTATATCAACTATGGAATTTTCATATCTAGATAAATACACAAAGCAAATGTCTTAGTTTTAATTGGCAAGGCCCCGTGTGTTTTGAGTTAGATTTTAAGAACTGGAACACCTGCATTTTGGGGTTTTTGCTTTCTTCTTTTATCTCCCTGTTTTCTTTTTCATTTTTCTCCTGTTTTATTTTTCTATCCTTCCTTCTTCTCTCTTCCTCTTCCTCTGGATCACTTTCCTATTAATGATCAGACTGAGAGCTATGCAGCCACTAGATGGTGGTACAAGCACACAGGGAGAAATATTTTGTAACCAGACTAGGTATTAGTTTTGATTTCCTGCTTAGTTTTTAAATTGCTGTGCACTTGGGCCCTTAAATGCCTCCTAGGGGACATCATTGTGATCGCTGCTTAGTAGTTGAGCCAACATAACACGGATGTTGAGTTCCACAGCAGCTGCTGTGGACCAGTTGATGCTGATGCTGAGACTTTTTGAAAACGCTCATTGCTTGCATACATTAACTCTTCACTGGGAAGCTATTAAATTTCCTGAGTGAGTTGGAGGGCTTGCTTATATTCTTCACTGATTTACAGGTTCTGTAATGTTG
The DNA here is from genome assembly GCA_001685095.1 of Ellobius talpinus. NCBI lineage: Eukaryota > Metazoa > Chordata > Mammalia > Rodentia > Cricetidae > Ellobius > Ellobius talpinus. The sequence continues at coordinate 4,567 of LOJH01052697.1, forward strand.
CAGTTGAGACTACTTAGAATTTACAATCCTGCTTTATTTAATTGACTGAATTTCAGTGAAGAAGTGGCAGTTCTGTAGCTATTTCCTAAAATGACAGAAGGCAGCTACTTGCTATGGTTTGCCTGATCAGCTGCAGTTCAGAGATTTATATAAATATATTTAATCCATCATCTCAATGTCTAAAATGTAGTTTTTAATATTTTGGAATTTATTATAGAAGCATTTTTCTGCATGCAATTTGCCTTAATTTTTAGGGATATGTGTTTTCTCTATGAAAATATATGAAATTTGTGCTATGAAAGTTTGTATTGGTAAATTCTTCTTAAATCACAGAAGAAAGGAGTCTAACAATGTTGAAGGGTCTTGCTTATATTAGAACTACATGATAAACTAAGCATTTAAACTCTTGGAAATCAGCTCAATGCATTCATCACAGGCCCGGGCTTTCGGCACATATCCCCAAAACACACCGTGAATGTTCTGTGCAGAGGTGGCACACATTCATTCTCCTGTTTGGCAGTGTCCCTGTTTGGCTTGTGGGGATGGGTATATGATGCCTTCTTGGTTTGTGACAGCATGTTCCTGTCAATTGTCACGTGAGTGTCTTCCTGAGAGGTATCCTTACTCTCAAGTTTGGGCTTACTTTTTTCAACAAGTCAGTTATTCGGGAGCAAGTGTTTAGGCATATCACCCTGTTTGTATCAGGGTTGCCTGACGCAGAAAAAAAAGACCGTCATTTTAATTGTCTGAAGGGTTTTGATAATAATGATCCTTTCTTAACACTTAATATGTCTTGATGAAACTCTATCATCTACTCTCTTGCAGCGGCATTACTCTCTTACACCTAGAAGCCTTCATTTAAGACATTTGCTGTTTAACTAAAAGGAAATGGCTTCCTGTTACTCCTTCATACATAAGAGAAGACAAAGGTAATCACTGACTAGAATTCAGGAGTAGAACCCTGAGTTAAGAGAAGCAGTCCCTAAGATGATGAACCCACTGCCACCCTGCTCTCCGAAGTAGGGTCCACTGCGGCAGAGTCTTGGTTTTCTTAGGAAAGACAGCCCATGTTGTGATCTGCAATGTTTAAATCAATTGAACTCTAGTGAAATCCCCACCCCCGAAATGGCTGCTACACAGCTTGCAACCTTTTGTCCAAGAGATTAAGTTTGCATCTCCTCACATTATCTCCTTGTAATTGGAAAACTTTCATTTTGACAGAGAAAATGTGCCAGCATCCCCGAGAGCCTTGCCACAAGCCAGTGCAGAGTACCATCTGGAGGGTGCATGCCCACATCAGGCAGCAGCCTCCTGTCGGGCTGTATCTGGAACTCTGCAACGAACAACTAATAACATCTTAAGCTCCATTTGTCTGGCTTATGAGTGCTCTTGGCAGAGGTCATAACCAGCAGTGGTTTTCTTGATTTGCTGCATCAAATGTAATTAGGTTAAAGCACTCACTGACAGAGCCTCTGATAATGGCATAAAAGCCTCAGGCTTGAATTTACCCATCGAGTCAAATTTAAGTTTCGATCAACAAAGATGTATTAATTTCATCACCAGGACAATGAAAATTGATGAATTATAAAGGTATTTATGTGGAGCAACACAGTTCCTTTCTTTGGACTTCATACTTCTTTGGCTTCTGTTTTAAAATTGAGTTTAATCAATTTGTGTTCTGGTTCCTAGCCTCTGAAAAAGTCACTCATGTCCCCTGCTAAGAGACACGTACACAAGCTGTGCATCTCTTCTAAACCTTACCGTTGGTCACACTGCAGAAAATGATGACATCTTTAGCATGTTACCTCCACATAACTGAATTTGTCCAGTTGTCTACTCATAAAGACAGAAATGACACCATGGTTGACCTTTTAACCCTTGCCTGCTGAAAAACACCAGGGTTAGCAGAGGCCTCTTCATAAATGAGTCAGTTCGAGGCTGTGAGTAAAACAGAGAAACATCGCTTAGGGTTAAATTTAGGGCAAGTTTGGGGCCAAGAGTACAAGATAGAAGTTAGCTGTTATTGAAAGCGTATAAAAGAGTTTCTGCTCTCTGCAGAAAATGGGGCTTAACAGTTTTCAGCACAAATATGATAAAATGCGTGCCAGAGAAAGAGACCACGGTGTGGTCTCCGCAGGAAGGCAGAGGTAACTGGTATGGCTGTAAGGCTGATGATTTGCCTAAGGCTTTTAAACATCAGCAGAGGAGCTAAGGATGGTGGGACAGGCAAAACAATCACGGGAGAGCTGCATTTTTCAAACTGACTTCCACTTCTCCTGCCCCTGGTTCTTAGAAATACTGGCCATATTGAAGCTGGTGGAGACAGTTGTCTGAAATTTCTGGGGAACCGCAGTGACTCCTGTCGACTTTGTACCTCATTGGGGGATGTTGTGTTAGTGTGAGTGTTTCAGGTGGTTCTGCCTCTGATAAATGCAATAGGCATGTGTGGGAATGAGGTTAAGTAAGTGTTTATTTGAGAATTTTATATGTACACGCCAACCGAGTACAGCAATTACCACGCTGTGAATTTCATATTCACGTGTGGCATATTTATTTGTTGTTTACCTCTCTGCATAATGGAAATGCCATGAAAATCTGTTCCTTCTACTGATTTAATTTTAAATGAAGCTAAATGTTATGTATAATTTTAAGTTACAGATTGCTAACTTCATTCTGTTTTAAATACTCTACATATGAGAAGTTCCTATGTTCCTGCAAGAATTCATGCTTCAGACAAAAATCAAAGCATAATCGTATCAGTAATTATATAATAGGTAGGTATTTAATAGATTAAAATGCAAGCCTAATATAATCATATTGACCTTTTTCAAACTGTATAGTTTCTGTACCATTCATATGGGTATCCCTCTCTATATGTAAATAGACTATGTATGCCCTTGTTACTTTCCTGCCAAATATAATATAGTTAAAAGGCAAAAGCTTATCACCTCTATTGATAAATTATTTTCATCTAGCTTACTTATAATAATCTGGTGATAGACTCAACACTTGGTGAAATGGCTGTGAAAGCTTCAGAAACTGCGGTTTCCACCTGTTCCCATGATAGTGTTCTAAAGAGCCAGCCGTGATAGAACTGAAAGCTAATTCACCTTCTATAATTATAGTGGAACAAAACAAGGAAAACGCCAGAAAGGAAGAAATCTATAGCTGTTGTCTGTGGCTTCCCATCTCTAGTCTGAGAATCCATTCATGTGCCCTGACTTCTGTTTTCCTGCCCCTCTCTACTCTTCCAGCGTAGAGTCCCCTCGATTCCAGCGCCATATCAGGAACCAGGGTTGTTTGCCGCCCACGTTTACTCACTTAACAAGCATCACTGTACACTTAGCACATATATAGTTAAGGTCTCTGACCCTGGCTACAGCCTGCATGGGAACAGATCGAGACCACGTAGTTGAAAACGCTGGCTCAAGAGCCCCGCAGGCTAGCCTGTATTTACACGTTCCAAAGGCAGAAGTGGCTGAGAAGGTTTGTTTCTGAGAACTCTTAATGTAGTCTGCAAAGCTCGGAATGTGCCAGTTGTTCAATTTCCATTGTTATTTACAAAAGTGAAGCTTTGAATTAAGGGAAAATGTGCCATCTGCCTACCCCTGTGATAATGCTTGGTTTTATTCCCAAGCATATCAACCACTGGCTTGGTATTTCAACTCACCGAAGCACTTTTCTCATTAGATGGTGTCTGTGTCTACAAAAGGCCATTTTTCCCGGTTGCTCATTTGAATATTCCTGTCCTTTCCATCTTCCTTCACTGGACTTGAGGTTTTCCACCCAAAAACATGGCCAGTTTTCTTGATACCCCACATACAAACTATCCCTAATACATCTCTTTTTCTAGTGACTTGTTTAAATCAACTCATTTATTTATTAGTTTTTATTTACTATGTATATTCAGTGTCCATTTCCTGTGGACACAGGGCACGTATGATTCTCTGAGGAGATAAAATATAAAGTGATATCTGTCTTCATCTCAGTTTCAGTTAAGAACAAAAACTGAGTGTGGAGGCCTAAAAATAGTCTCTTGAAGTAGACATTTCTAAATGCCAGGGCACACCGGTAACCTATTTATTCATCCAGCCAATCACTTAATAAGCATTTATCGAGTGTTGTGATATGCTCAGCAGTCTGAGAGTCATTGGAGATAGAAACTTGGGAAAACCATGCATGGTGCCTGACCTAGAGGAATTTAGAGTGAGTGGACACCATGGCCTGTTGGACCTATCTGAAGACCTGGAGCATCACTGAGAAGCTTAATGGCTATACATGGCTTCCGACCCATCCAGCTTCACTGGGCAGCAGCTGTATTGTAACAAAGGTATTAAAGTGACTCAAAGTCCTGGAGGAACACGGAATGCTTGATGGCCAACACGCGTGCACGCGCGCGCGCGCGCGCGCGCGCACACACACACACACACACGCACACACAAATGGGAATCACCAAGTTTCATTAAAAGGGGAAAAAGGTAGACCTAGGCAAGTTAAGGAACCTAAAATCTGACTCAGCAACAAGGTTTGGGGATCTAACTGGGAATATTTCTGCAAAACAACAGCAGGGGAAGAAGGAAGCGGCTGGTGCATTACGGGCAGGGGTGAGCTGGTAGACCCTGGTAGGCTGAAAGTCAAAGCTGGGAGGACAGGAAGCGGTGCAGGGTAAAGAGAGTAGCAGCAATTGGCAGCAGTGGTGCCACCCCAGCCGGAGACTAGAATTTCTTATCTCAGGCAGGAGAAGGCCAACGTTAACATTTTCCAGGTGATCTTTAAATGGAGAATCAGAGTCTATTTTTTTTAATTTTACAATAATAATGAAAGTCCATAGGAAGATCCAAATCAAAGTATAATATTCGTATGTAGACTGATTTTTCCCAAGCACATCTAATTTATGAGAACTTAAATGGGAGAGAGTGTTAATGTGGGGAAAATGTTTACATCTTAATTTACACAGTCTCCTCTTTATAACCAGGGGCCAGCCCTAATATGTAAAATGAAGCTTGCCTGTGGCCCCCATCCTTGCTGCATAACCTTTCCTGTATCCTCTTACATGAAGATTTGCTGAATGCACCGTTATGCTTAAGTCAGTAAAAGGCAATCTTGAGCGACTGGCGACCTTCTTAAATGAATCTTTTTATGTCACTATGTCAAGTTGTTTCTGTTGTCTTATGAGGTCATCCCTCCACATGGGGATTCTTCTAGTGATACATTCGAAATAATTTGGGAGTCCAGTTCTGACAAACTCAGTCAGCTCTGCAAACAAAGGAAGTTTGCATTCCTCAGTAGGCCCCTAAGACTGTCTCAGTAAATGACTTCATTCCCCCAGATGCTTTTAAAAACTGACCTCTATATTTTCGATTTTCTGGACATCTGTTAGGGTGGCATTCTGTGTGCTTTCAACACATGACTTATCTGTATACAAACCCGAGTTGACAGGGAGAAGCCTGTGGCTTTCCAGTAAACGACAGAGTTAATCAGCAAGACAGAGCCTAGAGCGGTGTCTTGGGCAGTCTCCTCAAACGGATCAGAGAGAAGCCTGGGATGATTTCAGCAGCGCTGTTCCACACTGGGCACACAAAGCTGTGCTGATCTATGCGTGGAGCGTCTGTTGACAAACCCAGGATTGATCTATTTGTAAATCAGCATCCCAGGAAACTGGAGAAGCAGGTGGGGCCACACAGAGATTTGCAAGAAACACTTGCTATCTGGAGCAGGGTCCACACAATTGCAAGCTGAGTTATCTAATCAGTAGAATGGCATTTTCAAAATGACATTTAAAACAAACAAACAAACAAAAAACCCAACTATCTTGGTATAATTTAGACAGACCACAATTTGGGATGAACTTTTTCTACACAGTGACAGAAAATGGCCTCTCATACAATGGGTTAGTAGCTGTCCTAGAAATAAATCATTATATAGTATTATAGAGACAAGATTTTCTTTTATTGCTTTTCTAGTTTTGTAGGAAAGGATTTTTGCCTTACAAGTATGCAAACTGACCAAACTGCCGAATTCTGTATTTAAGTTGCAAATGGCCACAGCGCTGTCTTTATGATTTCTCCCTAAAACTCTGATAGCATCAAACATCTGAAAACCTGCTCTCCTGGGAATTTGTCCCAAAAAGGGTGCATTGTCCTGGAGGCTTTGTTTACCAGTTGTTTAATGTAAATAGCTGCTTTCAATTGTGATTTCAGTAGTGGAAGTTGCACTGTACGTGTGTCAGTACTAAACACTACTGACAAGGGAACTTCTAAATTTGATTTTTTTTCAGTGTATCAAAGTGAGAATACATAAATCAATTAATTAGAATGCAGAGACCAAGGAAGAATGTTTTTCATTCTTCCCTAAAGGGTAGCTAGCTGCTTTACCATCAGAGTGTCATATCCAACAACAGCCCTTCTGAAAACACAGGGTAGAGTGAAAATTCCTATTCCACCTTCCGCCAACATGGTACTTCCTCCTACACACACTGAGCGTCCTTGGGCATGCAGGGTGTCAGCTCTGCGTCTTGTCTCCTTCCTGCTAATACTTTCTTTTCCTTCCAAGCTTCTTTCCCAGCACATCAGAGCAGCACCAGTGAGAATGGCTAGAAATAGCTTTCCCATTAGGGAAAAACAAACAAGAACCCGAGGGCTGATGGAATGGCGGGCCAGGGACTGGTCATTGGAGTCCAGCCCATGGAAGGCAAGGACATGGGAGTAGGAGTTACTAGTGTTGCATGAATGCTTATAAGTGGGAACCGTGGGGCACCACACATGGCCTCTCTCTGCCTGTTAACTTAGTATGATATGGTTGAATATAAAAATAATGGGGTCTGTCAGCCTAATTATCCATGCTTCATCTAGAAGTCAGGGTTATGAAGGCTTCTGAACCAGCTGACTTAACAGAGGAGAATGGAGCTTGCATACAAGCCTATGAGCAAGTCATGGGCAATCCCAGGGTAAAATACTTTGCACTCAGGACTTGAGCTGAGTTGACCTCACCTATTAGTGATGTTAGCTACAAGTCATGAACTTCTTTACCACAGTAGTGCAAATGTTCTGGTTAATGAAACAGTTTGGATGCCCAGGGCATCCGCCCATCTTCTGTAGCCTCTGGTTATCTGTAATACTTTAAATACATTACACTTAGATTTCCGCCTGAAGCAAATTGTTCTGTTGTAACTTCACACATGGGCTTCTTTGGAGTATCTGTAGGAAGCAAGAAAAGGAGTGTGGCAGGCTTTCATCACACTTGGGGCCACTAACCGGCTTCCAAATCATGACACGAAGATGTATTGTTTGTTATGAATGCTCGGCCTTAGTTTAGGCTCATTTCTTGCTAGCTCTTATGACATATTAGTTTCTCTTCATCTGTGTTTTGCTTCGGGGCTATGACCTTTCCATATGCCCTACTCTGTCTGCCTGGCTGGCAGCTTCCAGGTTGGCCCTGGGCATCTTCCTCTCTTTCTCGTTCATTCTCTCTACTCCTCGCTTTCTCCCCAAGTCTAGCATCCCTCTACTACTTATCCACCCTGCCTGCCAGCCCTGCCTACTCCTGTACTGGACATTGGCAATTCGGTTTTCTATTCGACCAATCAGGTGTCTAATAGGCAGGCAAGGCAAAGCAGCAACACATCTTTGCCTGGTTAAACAAGCGCAGCATAAACAAATGTAACACCTTTCCATAGTTACAGTAATATCCCCAGCATAAACAAATGTAACACCTTTCCATAGTTACAGTAATATCCCCAG
>LOJH01052698.1:0-12305 GCA_001685095.1 Ellobius talpinus
CATGAGGCTGTAGGGCCTCTAATAGGCGTCCCAGTGGGGAAGCCGGATTGATAGACTTGGAGGGCTTGCTCCCCATGGTCAAGGCCATGTAAAAACCCGCGAAAACAGCGGCATCCAAGGTCTATATGGGAACATCTTCCGCAATATAGACAGGATGCAAATCGCACGTGCGAACACTCAAGGCAAGTGGGGGAGCATCCTCCACCCACAAGCGGAGTCTTATAATATTGGCTGCCCTGGGCGGTGGTTACGACGAAAAGAAGACAGAAAAGAAATGAGAAAAAGAGGGAGAACTGAAGGACCCTGGGCCTTCAGCCGTGGGTGAGCTGGGGGCTGGCGACTGGCCGTGCCGTCCCAGACATGAGCTTAACAAAAGGGAGCAAACCAAAATTGTATGCCAGCGAAGGGCCCTGAAGACCTGCGGTTGGGAGCAAGCCCCCCTGTCCCTAGGAACACCAGAGGGTTGCTGGGAGCTCCTTGGGTTTAAGGGAATGGTTAAGCTGGCCGAAATGGGAGCCCTCACAATTAGAAGCCGGTGTTGTTTGAAGGGGCCGCGCTCAGGCAGATGGAACACGTAGGTCGTGGAGAAAATCCTCGGTTACGATTCTGGTCCCAGAGTCGGAGCCGGAGGTCCCAGCCCCTGGACGGGACCTGGAGCTGGGAATTCCGGCCCTGAGATGGAAGTCTGTGGCGGGCAAATCTCTCAAGTCCGACGGCACCAATAAAAATGTTCTGCAGAGATGGGGAGGGAGCACGAGACACAAACAAACCCGTGTATAAGTTTATTAAAGATCTGTGCAGACGGGCCCGTGGGAAATATGGTGGACAGAGGGAGGTGAAAGAGAGAGTGGGAATGGCACCTTTAGCTTTTAAAGGTTTCCCAGCACATGCGCATGAGGGGAAANCCAATAAAAATGTTCTGCAGAGATGGGGAGGGAGCACGAGACACAAACAAACCCGTGTATAAGTTTATTAAAGATCTGTGCAGACGGGCCCGTGGGAAATATGGTGGACAGAGGGAGGTGAAAGAGAGAGTGGGAATGGCACCTTTAGCTTTTAAAGGTTTCCCAGCACATGCGCATGAGGGGAAAGATGTGTCTACGTCTGACGCTGATGACAGGTGGCGCTACGCCCTGCGCCTGCGCACGGGGGCTTCTACGTCAAACGCTGGTGACGCAGATAGCAGGCGATTCACGCATGTGCACCTGGGATATGTATGCTGGCCTCCAAACCCGAAGTGAAGCCTTATGGGTGGCTAAAGGAATTACAGGTGGGGCTCTGAATCTCTGAAACTCTCACCGTAGCAAGCCTGCATGGACCAATGAGCCTCTGCAGGCAAAACTGGGCCTTGGTGTCCCTTGCTGGTATTGCTAGACCTGCTGGACCCTGCAGTTATCTCAGCACACCCCAAGTTCTCCACCTGTCCATCAAACCTCTTCACACACCAACACACTGCTCTCAAACATGAGGAGACTCCATGGCTCTCTCTGAACCACCCAGTTTAAATCTGTCGTATTCTTCCTTTGCCACACACTCAATGTCTTCCCTCATTCCCTTCACCTGTTCATGGTTTCCCTGGGCTGGGGGGCTGGGGGGCAGCCATGATAATCTAAGTCTGGGCAGGTCACCCAAAGGAAATTCTTTACTTCCAACCATTATCACCTGGGACTCTGGCCATCAATAAATTTAAATAAGAGGCCTGAGTCTCAGTAGTTTACCCAGAAGCCATACCTGGTAGCAGGAAAACACCACAAGCTGAGATTACCCAGTTCACACCCAAGAGCAGACCATTGAAAGGAAATGCCTGACATTCCAACCTCTGTAGATAGGATCACTTGCCAGCACACACTCACCAGGACATCCCTAGACAAATGTCAGCCAATCAGGGGTNGACTCTGGCCATCAATAAATTTAAATAAGAGGCCTGAGTCTCAGTAGTTTACCCAGAAGCCATACCTGGTAGCAGGAAAACACCACAAGCTGAGATTACCCAGTTCACACCCAAGAGCAGACCATTGAAAGGAAATGCCTGACATTCCAACCTCTGTAGATAGGATCACTTGCCAGCACACACTCACCAGGACATCCCTAGACAAATGTCAGCCAATCAGGGGTTCTGAACCTCAGAGACCCCTCACCCCCACCTTTACTACTATAAAAACCTAATTCTAATTGAGCTCAGAGCTCTCCGCATATTCCAATATGTTAGACATGCGGAGAGAATGAGTTTGCAAACTTGATTAAAATAAAGGCTCTTTGCTTTTATATGGGACTCGGTCTCCTTTGTTGGCTTTTGTGGGGACCCAGAGATTTGGGCATAACATTCCCATTCTTTTTTCATATGAAAAAAATCAATGTAACCCCCTACACTCACACACACACACACACACCTCAGCATGGCAACTCTGTGCTTTGAATTGTCCCATTCCCTCTTGAAGACACTGGCATTTTTACTCTTCAATACCCATAGGACAAATGGGTCATCAGTTGGTCATATGACAGACAGCATCACTGTGGCCACAAGACCAAATTTCCCATCTTCTTCCCACTTGGGGAGGAAACAAGCCCTATTTATCAGAGAGACATGATTAGGAAGGCTGTCCCTCCATTTATACTTTCTAGAAAGAAGATTGCCTGAAGATTGTCCCTGCTTAGGGCAGACTTAGCCACAGAGCCCACACATCTATAGAGATTCTGACTTCTTAAAGATTAACAAGAGCCTGTTATCAGCACCACTGTGACATGGCGCCCTGACCATCTTATGTCGATTGTGGAGTCATAACCCCATGGAAGGTTGTGAAATTCTGGTTCCACTGAGAAGAGATGAGAGTCTTCCAGAAGCTAATTGACTAGGGCAGGATTAGGAAGCCACAGAACATCAATAGAAGGGAGGTAAAGTTTGGGGAAGCAGCTAGAGGGCAGAGAGGGAGTTGCCTTCGCCTTCCTTTTCTGATCCCTGATTGGCATTGACACATTTTGCAGGTTGCAGTGGCCAGGGGCTAGAGAACAGCCCATAACTTTCCAGGGCAGCGATGTCCCTACATCTGTACCCTGAGATCTTTAAGAAAGCTGCAGGTCAGAAAGAGAGAAGACTTGAGAAAAACTTAGCACCTCTGTTTCTTCCTAGTATTTTGTCTAGGTTTCCAACTTGAGTTATTATGGCAAACAGCCTCTAGGTGTGTTTGCTTGCAAGGAAACTTATGGAATTTTTCAGTGGATCTCTGCACCCTCACTTCCTGATGCATAGTCAGAGGAGGAGCAGAAAAAGCTGAGGGTTTTGTCATATCCAGCCCAGGGGCTCTGAAGAGAGAGAAGCAGTTCATTGACTTTCTATTTGGGAGATTAATGGGCCCGTTTCTGCAGTCCATAACTACATCTCTGCTAGCATTTCAGGCATCTACAATGGAAGAACAGAAGGAAAATCAGCTAGATTACAAGTAAGTAACAGAGACTACAAAGGCTGCATCCAGGCACCAGGTGTGAGGCAGGTCGCTGGCCATACCTTCTTTAATCTTCCAGCCACCTCTCCTTCCTCCCCCCCAACCCATCTCCCAAGCATTCCACTCCTACAGGGAGTGGTAACCACTATAAATTCCCCACCCGAGCCATGATATTTTCCAATGTCGTGCTTCATGTCTCTCAAAACAAAATCCTTGGGCCATACTACCCTACTCCCAATTAAGAACTCCAAGACAAGTCAATGAAATCTTTTCCAGGCTAGGAAAAGTTTAGTGTGAGCCTCCGTTGACTTCGGTACTCTTCCTAAAGCTATCATTTCATTCAGTTTTTTGGTTTTTTTGTTTTTTTTTTTTTCAAAACAGACGTCTGTGCTCTTGAATGACACTCCTGGAATATAAGTATGTAGTCACTGAAATGGCCCTCATATGAGAATCTCAAACATTATAATCAGAAATCAAAGAGAAGGGGAACCATGGGTGGAACAAGTGAAGCCCTATTATGGTGGTAGAAACTTCTGTCTCTGAATAAAGCAGACTCACTCAGAAGTTATGCAGCAGGTGCCTAGATAAAAATAGTCAATAAAAGTGTATTGCATAAGCATGTTTCAGGAACAATTTAGGAAAAGGTTGCCATGGGAAACAGTTCTCTCCAGCATGAGGCTATTTAAGGAAGTGAAGCTTCTCTTGAAATCAGAATGGAGGTGCATCTCAAGATGGCCCTTGCTGGGTTAAGAATTACTGAGACAGTTTAGGGTGTGATTAATATGTGTGTGTGCCCAAGAATGAAAATAGAAAACGTGCTCCCAGGAGGAACACAATGGATGAATTACCTATCTTCTAGAGAGCCCACCTAACCTGGTGAGTTTTTGCTCTTGAGACAACCAACCCTTGTTCATTTGGGGGGTTTTGCCTATAGGTCAGAAAAGATGGAAATCTTAAGATTGGCCCAATTGAAGAAGAACATTATCAGTTTGAACATGGACCTTGAAAGGGATATGCAGAGAATTGATGAGGCCAACCAGGAACTTCTTCTCAAAATACAAGAAAAAGAAAATGAAATCCAGAGGTGAGTCTAAAGTTTCATGATGGAAGTTCTCAACCTGAGAGAAGGGGGGTGGTGACAGGAGGAGGAAAAAAATCTTCAACTTCTCTACTTTCTGTAGAGAACTCTATCCCATGTAGCAAACAACTATCCTTCACTCAGTGACGGTTCCCCCGGCTAGGACATTCAGACACAGCAAGCTTAAAAATGTGCTTACTTAAAAAACTAGACAGAGCTTTCCTTGAGTTGAAGAACACTGGAGTGTTTGGCCTGGTATAAGGTTGTTCTTTTTCTAAGACTTGGAAATGGCCTGAATCTGTGGACCTGGGAAAGAAGCGTTTCCACCCTGAGATGCACATGTAGTCATCAACCCCTGATCTTACCACTTCTGAACCTCTCCATCACAATTCCTTCCGGTTTACCCTTGCATCATCCAGGCTGTAGAGTGAGATCACCCAGACTAGAGACCCTGCAGAAGGTGAGGACTGGGAGAAGGAAAACTATGCTGTGATGGAAAGAGAAAGGGTTCTGTAGGAGCTGGAAGAAGAAACAGCCAGACTTGTGAGCATGACACTGGAGAAAGCGAGTCCATGACGTCATCCTGGCCATATGTGCACCCTAGAGCATGGTCCCCTTCAGCTAAGCTAGTCTTTTTAAATCCTAACTTGATGAGGTCTTTAATTCCCCATAGCTGAAATATCATTTCAGTATAAAGTCAATATAAGCATATAGCTAGCATATTTTCCTTCTTTTGTCAATATTTTTTAGATTATAATTACATCAATTCCCTCTTCCCTTTCCTCCCTTCCAGCCCTCACTGCACTCTTTTCATTAATTGTTGTCACATATATATGTGTGTGCGGATATTACTAAATACATAAATATAACCTGCTCAGTCCATATCTCATTACTTGGATGCATTTTTTCAAGGCTGACCATTTGGTATTGGATGACTAATCAGTGTGCTCTTTTCTGGGTGAAACGATTTCTCTCCAGTATTTCTTAGCAGACTGTACCATTGTGTAGGGCCGAGGGCCTCATTGACATTAGTGTGTCTCTTGGTGTCATCCCCCTTCAAGTCATGTTTAGATATCCATGTTGTTGATATTTTATGCATGTAGCTTCTGACATTTCTAAAAGACACAACTTCACAAAAACATCCTTGTTCTTCTGGCTATTACAATTTTTGCTCCTCCTTCCTGACAAGATCCCCAAGCCTTAGGTGCAGGAATTGTATTAAAGATATATCAGATGGGACTAGGTTCAAACTTCTACATTTTGGTGGGTTTTTGTTGTTGTTTTGTAATGCCCTCTGTCTGTTTCGTAGAGAAGCTTCCTTGATTTACACTTGAGGACTACACTTGTCTGTGGGTAGAAAGACAAACATGTAGAAGATGATCATGCTGGTTTAGCATGGGGGTGCTCAACTTTCCTCTAAGATCCATGCCTTCACTAGCCCTGGGTATTCGGCTAGGTTTCTGTACCTGGCATGATTTCCCCTTTGCTGAGCAAGTCTTGGGTCCAGTTAGAGAGCTGTTGGTTACCCCAAGGTGTAAGTGTCACGACTGCACCTTTGGAGCTATCGTGCCATGCTGATTGGTGGTGTGATTCACAGATGGATAGACTGTTGGTTGCTTCCCTCATCTTGAAGTTTCCATGGAGCCTTCTGGTACCAAGAAACCTAGTCCTCAGGGAGGAGGCTTTTAAACTAATCTTTTTGCATAGAAAAAGATTATGCCCGTGCATGGGAGGGAATTGAGGAGAGTAGGGTTTCTTGGGTAATATTTAGTGCTGGGACCGTAAATATCTATATCCCTTGTATGCTGCTGATTATTTCACCTGTGATTTGATTTCAAGATCTACTTACAACTTACATTGTTCAAATAAGCCCAAACTTGTGCAAGGAAACACTGCCTGGTGAAATGAGAATACCAACCGAAAAGCAGTAGACAATGTTACTGTGATTCAGACTTACACTCTGGTCCTTTCTCTCTCCAGGAGAGGAAGAATGAGGCTCTGGTCCACAGCATCTCGGAACTTCAGAGGAAGGTAGGATGGGGCTCTGTGGTCCCCAGTGCTTCCACAGCATCATTATTCCCAAAGAGGCAAGATAAGGAAAGTGTCAAAATGGCTTCAGTTTGGCATGGATCCCACTCTCTGACCCACTCACCTGAGTTTAAGGCTCATGTCAAAAAGCCATGAATATTTCTGTAAATGTGGAGTGGAAGGAGCAGTGGATGAGGTGTTTAATGATCTCACTAGTTCTCCTTTCTATCACAAGACAAAAGATTCTAATAGATACTATGTTGAAGTGCTTGCCAGAACCTTAACAAGAAGTTAATTGTACCTTCAACTGAGACTGTAGCTCACACACAACTACCCTTAATCCCCAAAGATTTCCTCTTCTGCCCTCTTCATGTAACAGAGAACTGATACCCACTCTGAGCCACCCTGAAACCCTGTGTAGCCCAACTTGAATTGGGGCTAGAAATAAGTATTCGCTTGCTTTGACTAGGTCACATGACAAGAAGACACACGTAGAATAAAGCTGGCTACACAGGACATCAAGGATCTTCCAAAGATCATGTCCTTGAAGTTTTCACATAGCCCTGACTCTTACCCCATACACACCAGAGGATACCTTTCCTCTCGGATTATTTTTATGAGTATCAGTTGTTGCGTTTATGTCCATATTTGAAATGTGGTTTTTTTAATTTGAAACTGTAGCTTGCATGGAAATCACAAAAGATAGTCAGGTGTGAACAAGATGATCCAAAAATAACCCAAGAAGAGTCCAAGTTAAGTGCCAAGGCAACCGAGAGTGGGTGTGGACTGCATGGCCTGGAAAACAGCTGGCCAGTTGGACACAGTCATCGCAGGCACTGCAAATTCTCTGCGCTTTGGCCTGTATCCAACTTGACATAGCCAGAGCCACGGAGGTCTTCATCTCTTTCCTCAGCCCTTACTCAAGAGTTTCTCTCTGCAGCAGATTTTATTCTGTCTTCTGTTTGGAAGAATGGAGCATATATGAGTTCAAACTATTGAGGGAGTGAAGTCTCCCATCTAAACGCTGTCTCTGGTACTCTAAGCATGTGGTTAGGCTGCTTCATCGCTCTCTTGCAGTCTTGGCTTGAGGGATGGATGAGATGGTACATATGGAAGATTCTTTCCTCCTTGTGCTATCTGAATGCTCACAGAGTTATCTAGCAATTCTGAGGTTGTTACTTAGAAGTCTGCCTAAGGATATGCATAGAGGCAGACCTGGGATCTGTAATTGTCATCTGAAGGTCAAATAAGGTATATTTATTTATTACAACCCAAAAAGGGGTTGTTTATTAGACCCTAAATTATTTAATGATCTCATTTTATAAACACATCGTGAACGTGAAGCATTTCTCTAATTACATTCCAGATCTAAGGACCTAAAACCAACCACAAGCTATCTAATCAAAAGTACAAGAGTTGGAGACTTTTTTTTAACTGAGAAAGCAGATAAAATTCTCTTGACATTTTTTTTCCAGAATCACATCTTTGTCCTAATCCAACTTCCCTATACATTCAAAAAAACTCACACTATTTGAAGCCTCTGAAGAAATGGAGATGCTGAAGATAACAAACAGAGAGCAAGGATATAGAATTCATATCCCATCTTCCGCTGACCAGTTTAGTACTAGAGGCCACTGGCGGCCACACACACAGGCAGTCCAAAGCCAGCAAGCAAACCCGCTTGACTGTGCTCCTGTAGAAAACATCTAGGGAAGAAGGAAATGGTGGGTCTGAGGCTGCATCAGGAAGAAGTTGGAGATAAGACCAGAATGGGTTAAAACAAAAAAACAAACCCTGACTGTACTTGTTGTATAAGCAGTCAAGAGATCAGTATTCTCCAGAGATCCTTCCTTTTGCAGAACAAGTTTTGCTGCAGGTAACCCAGCCATAACCAATAGGAAACACATGGGGTCTGGCGATGGTGGCTGTCAGCATCTCAGCCTTTGTAAGAACTACCGCCACCCTTTGTTGTAGAATGTCACTAGGCCTGGGAGCCGTCTGTTCCGTGGCATTCTGGTTTAATTATTGCGTGATGCACAGCATCTCTTTTGCTTCTTTTCCCCTGGCATGGTAGGACTCAGGCCAGCCGCTGAAGTAGGTATCTGCTCCCCAACCTTATGACGCACACCCCTGGCCTGAAAGAACAGCTCTCGGGGCATCTGGATGACTGGCCTTGGTGTCGTTAGCTGCAGGGAGAAGTAACTGTGCAGAGCGCAGGTGTCAGATCACAGCATCTGGACAGAAGAAGGAAAATAAAGCCGAGTATAGACGTGTGCCAATTCTGCTCTGCCTCCAACATATACCCCAAATGCAACCCCTCCTTTCCCTCTGTTATCCTGTTACTCCCTGCTTCTAAAGTCACCAGGACACAGGCAGCTAAAATCGCCTCCGTCACTATTCTCCTTGCTTCTCAATTTACTTCTAAACCATCCATTTTCTATACCAGGAGAAAATTGTTTTTTTTCAAATAACAAATTGACTTTGTTCCCCGCCCCCTCCCCAGATTCACGCTGCAATCAGAATAAACATCCAAACTCCATCCACTAGCTCCAGGGTCCTATAATACAACCTAGACAACTCCTTTGGAACTCTATGGAAATATTTCTCAACCTTCCTAATACTCTGACTCCTGAATACAGTTCCTCATGCTGTGGTGACCTTAACCATTGAATTATGTTGTTGCTGTTTCATAACTGTATTATCGTGAATCATAATATAAATACCTGATACGCAGATGGGTATAAGCGACCCCATGAAAGGGTCATTTGACACCTCCAAAGGGGTCACAACCCACAGGATGAGAACCACAGGGTTCTATAAGTCCTTCTAGAAGCTACGAGGACCCATAATCCAGGCCTTAGCTGCCTTTCCTACCTGTTCTACCTACCGTACACATCTACCTGCTCACGATCACCAAATGTGCACCTACTCCCTGACCTGAGCCTTCGCAATAACTTCCCCACAAAACACATTTCTTCCAACTATCTATCAGGCTAAGACTTATTTTGTAGGCCTTCCCTGAAGCATCATCCCACTACAGAGGCCTTTCCCACCACCTCTCTCTCATATCACCCTCCCACACCTCTAGTACACCGCTGCTCACGTTCTGGTTTTAGTCCCTTTTCTTACACAGACCATTATAGTAATGACGTTTTTGTTATGTCCCCAACTATAATGAAAGCTCCTCATGGAGACAAAGGTCTTACCAATCTTTGCTCTCCATAGAGAGAGAGAGAGAGAGTGAGTGAGTGAGTTTGTGTGTGTTAGTTAGTTTACTATGGTGGCCAACATAAAAGAATGTTTTCCAACTAGTTAAGGAGATAAAACAGGGAAGAAAGTATAGTGATATTTTATTTGTATTTTAATAAATAAAGCTGAAGATCAGAGTGCAAAAGTAGTCACACTAGTCAGTCACACAGGCCAGGCAGTGGTGGCCACACCTTTAATCCCAGCAGCCACACTAGTTAGCCAGAGAGGACGGGTGGTGGTGGTGCACACCTTTAAT
The DNA here is from genome assembly GCA_001685095.1 of Ellobius talpinus. Lineage (NCBI taxonomy): Eukaryota > Metazoa > Chordata > Mammalia > Rodentia > Cricetidae > Ellobius > Ellobius talpinus. The sequence goes on from LOJH01052698.1 coordinate 10,052, forward strand.
ACCAGCACTAGAGAGGAATATAAGGCAGATGAGACAGGAACTGGCTCTCTTTTCTGTCTGAAGATTTCTAGTGGCTTGGTTGTTTTGCTTTTCTGACCTTCAGCTTGAACCCCAATATCTGCCTCTTGGTTTTTATTATTCATGCTATAGAAAGAATACAGTGAGGGATAAAATACCGAGCAAAAGTCCTGGACCAAACTAACTGCAGAGCTAGTTTTAGGACAGCCAGGCCTACACAGAGAAATGCTGTCTCCAAAAAAGAGGGGAGGGAGGCAAGTTCTTCAGGACTCAAAAATTTTGAGAAAATCCATTTTAAAACTATATAATTCAAAGGCAAAATTAAAAGATGAAGGCTCCATCCAGAGAATTCTGTTCAGTCACAACACTCTGGATGCTGTAAGGCCCCCATCAATGGTAAACTGATGCATCAAGAGCCAGCAGACCATCGCTGAGACGCTGTGCCTGCCTTGTGCATTTTCATCTGCAAAGGCTTTTGATCCTTTTCTTTCAACAGGTTAAGTTACAACAGTTAGAATCTTCCTGTGAAGACCAAGAAAAGGAACTTGGCAAGGTAAGAGCAGGACTTCAAAGTTCTTCCCAAGAAGGAGAAACATAACACACACACACACACATACACACACACACACACACACACACACACACACCAGCAACCTAGTGTATCCCCCAAAAGGCTGATGATTCATCAGCTTCCAGACTCAGGACCAGAATGGGTCTGAACAGTGGTTGGTTGGTTGGTTGGTTTGTTTGTTTGTTTTTAAGAAGATAAACCAGTCCTCTACGTTTTCTTCAATTGACCATTTTTACAGAACATACCCCAACATCTGTGTCTAACACATACTTGTATATACTTCTTTTCCAAATTTCCTGAAATAATTCCTTTTTGGACTATAAAATATGATTTGGGCTCAAAAATGAAATGAATTATACATGCAGCAAAAGTTTACATTGTGGGTCTAGAAACGGAGTGGGGGGGACATAGGTACTTCTGCTCTCAGCGCAGTAAACTGAGAAAACTTTTAAGATCCTACTTTGGCTTCCAGATAATGGAAGACTATATGTTTGTGTCTCAGCTCTGTGAAGATCAAGCTCTCTGCATAAAGGTACAGCTTCTCATACAAGGGACAGCAAAGGGATTGTAAGGAGCAGGATGAAATGCAGCCAGGCTGCCCAAGGAATAATTACCTAGGAAAAAAATTATCTCAGTGTGGTACTAGGGAGAAACTGTATGGTCATCAATCCCTGGCACATATCACCCTACCGCTCCTTGATTCTTGGTAACTGCTGATACGCCATCTCAGTGTCTGTGTTCTTAAATTAAAAACAAGCGTGTCTCCGTGTGTCACCCAGGTACCCTTGGGAACCTATCCACCACTGAGGAGTAAGGGGAGAGAAGGTGGTGGGTTGAGCGGCTGTGGGAATACTAAATATTCATCGTACAGTCTGGTGAAAAGTGCTTGTATGTTTAGAAAAAATTGTCAAGCACCCAAATAGTAACTGTGGCTCCCCTCAGTTCTCTTTGAAGAAGTACCAGGAAGCATTGAAGAGAACAGAAGAAGAGCTGGAGACAGATTCCTCGAAGGAGAAGTGTGAGCATTGACGGAGGGACACGCTGCTTGGTGGTAACCCCTTCTCAGCTGAGTCAGAGTCAGCTCTGCCCAGGTCCCCTCTAGAACGGGAGGAGCCCCTCCTTTCGTGCTCTTGTTAGAATCACAGTCTTAAAAGACTACAGAAACACGTCTTCATAACTTTACCCCATGGTTACATTATCAACTGGGTTAATATTAAGAGCATAAGCACGCATTTTAAAAAGTGCTGGTGTCTGAAATCCTTGGTACGTGGGGTAGTCCTTACTGGTCACAGGATGAACTTCAAACCATCCGCATCCTTGCTTCCAATTCTGTAAAATCCCAGTCGTGACAGAGTCATGAGCTACACCCCTGGAGACACTGACGAGAGGTGTTCCAAAACTTAGAACTCTACTGAGCGCTGAACACTAAAAACTAGAAAGGACAAGGCTCTTGCTCTCCTTCTCAGGGGTACAGAGCACAGAACCAAAACAACGAGCCTTGCCTCCATCACTTCACTGTCTTAATGAATATGCATTTCTGTTTATTAAATTTCTGGAGAGTCTTTTGCTCAAGAACAGGAAGTCAAAACTGCTTAATCCTCTATGTAGTGATAGGGGAGCGGAGGCCTGCTTTTCGTCCCGCCCGGCTCCCGCAGGGCTAGCTTA
>LOJH01052699.1:3686-14130 GCA_001685095.1 Ellobius talpinus
GGTCTCTCCTGAGCATACGGGTCGGCATATGATTTGAAGCTGGATCGCGCCATATGTGATGACGCACGAGATGCCCATGGCGCCACTCGGGATGACGCACGAGACGCCCAGGGGCAAGGAGAAGGCTTAACGCCAAATGGCGGCGGCAAGCGAGAACATGGCGGCGCTGCGTTGCCCTACAGAAGCCTGGTGTCCATATAGAGCCAAGAGTAAGGCTAACCTCGTGGATTCAATATGCTGAGAAGAAAAGTCAGGGTGCTGGCTCCCATAGGAGGCCAGAAGGTAGGGCCCCAATATAATGCCCCCAAACAAGGACATGTTGGATGGATGGATGGATGGATGGACGGACAGACGGACGGACAGACACACAGAGAGAGCTAAGCTCTTTGAGAAGTCACCCCACCCGGGGACTTTTCTCAGTGAAGGCTAGAGGATCTCAGGAGGAGAGTAAGCTGTCGGGAGCAGCTGGGGGCTGCAGCGGGTGGGCTTGGAGGGAACCAAACAGGGGCGAGCGGGGCCCTGTGGCAGGCCAAGAGAGCAGGGGCCCTGTAGCTGACCAGTCACCTCTCCAGGAAGGGGCTGGGGTGCTCTGGAGGAGAAGAGGGGAACACAGAGCCTCTGTCCTAGGAGACAGCACACTCACTCACCTGCAGGTCCTCGGGTGGCTTTGACCCCAGGACCTGGCCTGGGTAGATGCTAAATGACGACAAGAAAGGTAGGTGGGGCCACCCTTTCCAGGAGCCTCCACATCTGGAACAGGACAGGAGCATGGACCAACTCTGGATCCAGCATCCTCAACTCCTCCCTGGGCTGTCTCCACAGCCACCTGCGGAGGCCTCTGTTGGGGTAATGGTGACACTGTGAAACCCTGTCTAGTCTGTCCCTTCTGGGGCCACGGTTCTTCCAGAGCAAAGAGATGACAATGTGTGCTCCCAAATGGCTGCAAGGCATCCCCGGAGCTGCATACGGTCAGTGTCCCTCTGTGCACTGACTGCATTTGTACCTGCGTGTGTATGTGTGTTCTTGTGTGGCTGTGTGCATTTGTGCCCTGTATAAATGGGTATGCATTTAGCTTCCTGTTGGTCTCCAGGGTAGTCTGTCTTGAGTCCTGGCTGGCAGGAGGGGGGACAGGGAAGCCTGGAGAGGGGCTGGCTCCTTCTCTGCCTTTGCTGACAGGTGTTGGCAGCTTATCTAACTGTGATAATGAAGAGAAGGGGCCACTAATTCCTTCTCGCTTTATTGAATCCACCAATCCCTCACAGCCTCGGGGGCTGAGAGGGGCTGATTAAAAGACACTTCAGCACCAGCAATTAACAGACTGCAATATAAACAATTAATAGAGCCATGGTGGGAGGTAGAGGGAGGGTACCATCTCCCACAGGGCACATGAACTGGCTCCTAGGACAGCCTGCAGGGTGGTGGACAGAAGTAGTGGATGCCAGGGACATAAAGGGTGAGAGCCGGGGGCCACCCATCTGCAGGCCTGCAGCGGAAGGGCTGTGCCTGTGCCCTTAATGTCAGTGAGGATTGCTCTTCCCCCACTCGCCCTTGGGCAGATAGCAGCCACCCAGCCCGGTGACTGTCCACTGATCTGAGGCTCAGAGGCTGTCACCAGCCACCATGCCTCTTAGGACAGACACTGCAGCTGTTTCTGTGCCAGGCTCCCCTCCCCACCCACTGTGACCCCTGCGACTTGCAGAGAGCACATGCTGAGGACAACTCCCGGAGACTGAAAAGCTTCACCATGTCCCTCCACACATCAGATGCCACCAAGACCACTCTCCTGAAACCCTCAGTGACCTGAGCAGGAGGCAGGATGTAGAGAGACACTCACGCTAGGAAGGGCTGAAGAACGTTTCCATTAACCAGCAAGCCTGCCCTTGACTCTAGAACCCTGACCCCAGAGGCCACAGTGCTCCAGGCCAGGAGTCCTCACAGCCTCAGTCTGGGAAGGACCAGAGAGTGTCTGAGCCTGGCTCACTCCAGCCTGCACACCCTCCAACTCTGTGCTGCTGAGCAATTATGAGAGCAACTGCAGATGCCTGGCATGAAATGAGCATGGCCATGGGCCAATAAAACTTTATTTATGGGGTCTGTGATCCAAATTTCATACAACTTCACATGTCACAAATACTCAGTGGAATTCTCTGTCACCTATTCAAAAATATAAAAGCCATTCTCAGCTCCAGAACTGTACAAAAACTGTGTGAGGGTAGGCTGTGGCCACAGGCAAGGCTCAGACGTGAGGTCTGGGCCTGTGGGATTTAGGGATGAATTCTCCTGGGCTGTGGGTTCTTATAGAAGGTGAGTCAAAAGTTCCCTCATGGAACTCCATGCTGGAAAGAACCCAGGGGCCAAGCAGCAAGGCCCATGGGGACAGAGAGACAGCTGAGAGGTCGGGTCCTGTCAGAGGCCCAGACCATGCAAAATAGCAGCTCCCAAGACAGCTCCTGACACTGCCGAGGGACATGGCTATGTCTGCTGCTTGGGACTTTCCCCATTTAAAAGTTTGTATTTTGTGTGCCTATGTATATAGAGGTGCATGTGTGTGTGTGTGTGTGTGTGTGTGTGTGTGTGTGTGTGTGAGCATGCATGTGTGGGCATGCCATTCCTCAGCAGCTGTTCACCTCCATGTTTATTTGAGGCAGGGTCTCACTGTGAAGCCCAGGCTTAGCTGGAACTCACTCTGTAGAGCACGCTGACCTAGAAGTCACAGAGATCTGCCTATTTCCACCTTTCATAAAGGTGGCCCCACCATGCCCAACCTCACCCTGGGTTTTTAGATTGGGTCTCTCACTGGCCAGAACTGGATTGAAAGCAAGGCCAGGGCACACCAGCCTCTGCCACCCTGTTCTGCACATGGGTGGGTTCTGGTGATAAAATGCAGGTTCTCATGCTTTTATGGCAAACATTTCAATAAGTGAGCTGTCTCCCCACCCCTGCGGCCCTGGGACATCTAAGCAAATCCAAGAGGAATAAGTGCAGGGAAGCGACAGAGGGTCTCTTCGACTTCTTTGTGCCTCATTGAGTCCACAAGCTTGTTCCTCCAGCTGTGCCTAGTTTTTGAGACCAAGGCTCCTGATCTTGCAGCTGTCTGTGGAGCTGTCTCTGGAGAAGGGAAGTGTTGTCGTGGATGGTGGAGGATGTTTCTGAGCCTCCTGAGAAGTGGGTACAGAGGATGTCCCTGACAGCGGACGGAGCAGAGAAAGTTGTGTGAGGGACTCCCTGGGTGTTTGCACAGCCAAGGGATGAGAGCAGCAGCTCTGAGCACCCTAGGGACCTTAGATCTGCCCTGCTGGGTGCGCCACAGTCTCAGGAAGGGGTAGCACTGCAGAAACCAGAGAATGAGGCCCTGGCCTGTTCTGCTAGAGACTCCTGACTGTTAGGCAGACACACCTGCTGTCCTAGATCCGATGTCCATCCAGCAAGGGGTTGGCCCTCTGGGTCTCTAGGGGATGCCACCCACATGCGGTTTCCCAAGCACCAGGACCCAACTGATGTCTTGCTCATTTCACAGGTAGAGTCCCAGGCTCTGGGGCTTAGGTGGCCCAGCCCTAGGTCCTCACTCTGCACAGGCCTCGAGTGTCCCTCACAGTTCCTCTGCCAGCCTCAGCCTGGTGCAGCAGTGCCTGCTGGAGCAGACTCACACGGGTTCTGAAGCCCTGTCGTTGTGGACTTAGGGGTTCTGCAGGGACACTCAACAAGCCTCCATTCCAGGCCAAGTGTGACTGTGACCTGTGAGTCTCCACAAGTCAAAGAAAAGTCCCAGATATCCCATGGATAGATAAGGGAACTGAGGCTGAGTGCCAGCACCCCGAGTCCAGGTCCAGCCTGGCCTGCTCTACATGGCCATAGCTGCCCCATAGCACTGTGGGAAAAGGGATGTTAAGGACCTGGAGAGCTACTGGAGGGGGGTGGGCTGGGATGCTGCTACAGAAGACAGCTGAGCTGAGAAAAGCAAGTGGCAGCCATGTCAGTGCCTTGGAAGCACATGGGCCACTCCTTGCACTGGTCTCCAGGAAGGAGGTAGGACCACGCATCCCTTGGGCTCAGGGATGCCGTTGCAGTTGGCACCTGCTCACCTGCATCAAGCACTTGGCATCTTGGAGCCCACAGGTTTACTGTGCATATCCACATAAATATGTAGGTGGATACATGTCCAGTGCACACTTGTGAGTGTACAAGTGTGTATGTAATGTGCACGGGCGCTCATGTGCATTAGGTGTGAGTACGTGCATGCTTGTGGGAACATGCACGAGTGCGTGGGTATGTGCACGCACATACTTGGGTGACATCTCTGTAGAGAGCTGTAGTTGTGGGCTGTTGTTGCCGGCTTCCCCTTTCCCTGGAGCTGCCTGGGTGAGGAGGCTGCACCCAGATTCTCTGGGGAGGCCTGGGAACCTTCTCCCAAAGGTGCCAACAGCAGGGAAGGAAGCAGCACCTTATTTAAATGCAAATGACTGAAATCCAACTTTCTTTATTAAAATGCAAATTGTGCTTCAGTCTCTGCATCTTCTGAGTACCCAAAATCAGAGAACACTACCAAACAGAGGCAGGAGACAGCCGGAGCACCCAGGACATGGAGTCTCCCTGGCAGAGGAGGCAATGAGACCCTGAGACAGGACTCAGGCAGGGCACGAAGTTGGAACTGCCAGGCCTTCTGGGGGCTCCACTTGGATGGGTCAGTCTGGTGCCCTCAGCTGGGAGGTCTTGACTGAGGGTGACTTAAGTTAGTCCCACACCCAGTCAGGCCTGAGGCAGCACAGCTTCAGCACCTACTCTCCATAGGGCTCAGTCCAGGCCTGCTCAGCCGTCCCTTCTAAGGATAGGCAATGAACGGGAGTAGCCCCTCTCCCCACAGCCTCAAGGCGTGGTGTGGAGCACGTTATGTAGAGGAAGTAGACTTTCTTCGCACAGCTTCTATGGACACCAGCCTTTTCCAATCCACTCACCAGTGTGGCCCCTCTTCTAATGGACTCCACCTGCTGACGCTGGGGGCCATGAGACCCCGGCCTCCTTTCTGCTGCATGCGCCATACCTGGCCCTAACCTCCTTAACATCCCCCCCTTCCTGCTCCCAAGTCCCCAGGTCTCAGCCCTTCCTCCCTCTCTTCCTCCATTACCTCACACCAAAGTACCCCTTTCTCTGTGGACCGCCCCCCCTCCAACTGGTTCCTTGGAGCCAGGCTGCTGCTGGAAGGGAGCTCCCGGAAGGGTGGTGGGCCAGACTCCTGCAGGCTGGGAGGGGGTGGCACATGCCCAGCTCCTGAGCTTGGGGGAGGGTCCTGCCGCTCCCATCTGCCTCACTCCTAATATAGGCGCAGCAGCCACAAGGAGGAGCCCCAGCAGGGAAGCAGAAGGCAGGCTGAGTGGAGGTGAGGAGGCTGCCTCTGCCACGCAAATAGTTCTGTCTGTCACNGGGGGGGTGTTCCTGAGACTGTGAGGCTGCCGTGTAAGAGGTCACCTTTTCGTGCATGTATGTCCTGGTGGCCAAGGCTTGAGCCCCACTGAAGTGCCTACAAGGGGTTCATTTTTGTAACACCCCAGACCACTCAACCAGAGCACAGCTCCTGGGGTGGCACTAGCTATAGGTCCCCTGGGTTCTGCATTGCTCCCTACCTGCCTGTGAGGGGGGAGGCCCTCACTTCCGGGGCATCTCATCCAGGAAGGACAACATACTCATTACCCACCCCACTGAACCCCAGATCCAGGGGCCAAGCTTCAGCTTTCCTTGTGATGCTGCGGCTGTTTAGACCCTAGTATCCCAGCCAACACTTGGTGGACACAGCTGACCCTCCCCTTAAATGAGGTCCTCACACAGACTGCTAGGGATGGTCCTGGGGCTCTGTGGTAGGAGCTCCTGGAGAAATCACCCAGACAGATCCTGGCCATACCAGAATGAGCAAGGATGGACAAGGCTCTGGGATCTTCCCAGAGAGCCCTGCTTTGGGGCCAGGCTCCATCCCGTCAGCACTCTGAGTCCCCTAGGCTAGCTCACCCAATGGAGCAAGAGGCAGGGACAGCTCTCTGCTTTCATGCCCTCAGGGTAGGCTCTACCACACCTGGACCATCAGGGCCAGAAGAGGTGCAGGGGTCACTCTCCCGAAATCTACAGCTGGTGAGGGGCAGGGACAGCTCTCCAGCTCTTAGGACCACAAGGCTCTCTCTCCCACCTGCAGGGCAACAAGGGATGGGGGGACATGTCCCCCCTCCTCCCCCGCCCCTGCCCATACCACCAAATGGCAGATGAGGGGCAGAACCAGATTTCCCACACCCCATCAATCGGGTCAGCTCTGTGTTGCCCAAGTGAGGTGCAGTGCCCACCTTCCCGAATGCTGCAACTGGTAACGGGGAGGGTCAGCACCCCTGCCACCTGTGGTGAAGTTGCCCTCACTACCACGCTGCAGATGAGAGGGGTGTGGCTAGCTGCTCCACTATCACATCCTCAGGTCTTGGGGCTCACTTCTTTAGAGGATAATTATAATGCAGAGAGAACTAACTGGGAATGGCATGGGCTTTTGAAACCTCAAATCCTACCCTCAGGTAAGATACTTCCTCCAACAAAACCATACTTCCTAATCCTTCCCGAACAATTCAACTAACTAGGGACCAAGCACCCAAATATATGAACCCATGGAACCATTCCCATTCAAAACCACAGGGGCTTTTCCTAGTTTATTTAAAAACCCAGTGTGTGCAGCCACCAAGTTGCTTATGAAGCAATTACTGGTTCTGTTGTATGAACATAGAACTGAGACACAGAGAGCGCAAGCAACTTTCCCACAATTCCTCAGCACACAGCTAAGCTTAGAATCCAGGAATTCTGGCTGCATTGCTAACTGTCCTCTGCCTTGGCAGGGCAATGCTCAAGGAAGTGCCTAGGCTGCTGCCAACAGAAGAGACGAGAGGCAGGGCTTCTGATAACCGGGGAAGGAACTGGTTGCCCCCCTTGAGCGGAGTCTAAGAGCCAAGCCTGAGCCACCTACACAGGAGGATGAGGCAACATCAGGTGGAGACGGCTTGGGGTGCTGAGCAGTCACCTGGCCCTATGGGGAGTGAGTGTGCCACGCTGTAAAATGGGTGGATAGGGCCGCTCACCTGCTGCACTGGCCAGGATTAAACCAGCTGTGTAAGGGTTTTGAGTGTTGTGGGGTATTTGTCCGCTGTGTAAAGATAATACTACTGTGATTGGCTTAATAAAGAGCTGACCGAGAGCGAGGGAGGAGGCGTAAGTGGGACTTCCAGGCAGAGACAGAGGAAATAGGAGAGGAATCCAGGTGCAAGTCAACAAGACATGGAGGGAGTTGGGACCTACAAAATGAAAGGAAGGTAAAGAGCCAAGAGGCAAAATGTAGACTAATATAAATGGGTTAATTTAAGGTATAAGAGCTAGTGGGGCCAGCCTAAGCTAAGGCCAAGCTTTCATAATCAATGAGTCTCCGTGTCATTATTTGGGAACTGGTGGTACAGAGAAAGACTTGCTACCCTTGAGGGCCTTGGCTTGCCCAAGTCACAGCGTATCACGTGCTCCTCAGCTGCCTGTCCCAGGAGATGCCCTCCCCTCCCTGGCAGCCAGTCCTCCCAGGGCTGCCCACCTGTCTTCTCACATGCTGAGCAGCAGGGCCCAAATGTCAGGGAGCTCACTCAGGACTCAGCCTCCTTAACAAGCCAGACATCTGGCTGACAAAGGGCATGGCTTGCTCCCAATGAGGCTCCTTCTGCACAAATATGCCCTTAATATTCAATTAGTATTTATCCACTGCAAGCAACAATTATGCCCTTGACTCTCAATGAAGTGCCTGGTTAATTAATGAGCACGGTCTTTAGCATGCTGGCAGAATCTCTCTGAAAGTGAGGCCTGAGAGGGCAAAAGGGTGCCAGCGTGAACCAGCTGTGGAAACGGGTTGCCCTGGGGATCCCCAGGCTCCAGATGTGGGTCAGGCTGAGCATGTACCTCACTCAGGGTCACCAAGCACATGCTTCAAGGCAGCATATTTGCATGACTCCTAGTGCCAGCCCTCAGCTCCATATGGCTGCCCCACAGAGCAGTGCCTCCTCTCTCACATCCCTCTCCGTCTGCCTCCTGCTTTGGCCCCATGGGTGTCCCCCCCAGCTTGGCATAGCCTGTTTCTCAGCCCTCTGCAGACCCCCAAGTCCCAACAGCCTGGCTCTCAGCTTCCACAACCATCAGACCCTGTTGAGGTCAAAGGGCACAGCAGCCTTGCCACCTCAGGCACCTTGGCCACCCACTTTCTGTGTGACCCTAGGTAGTTAACTCAGCAGCTGGTGCCTCAGTTTCCCTGCTGCTGCATTAGGAAAGCAACAGCCTCTATAAGAGACCCAAAGTGTCATGGCACAAGTTTGGTATCAGTTCTTGCTCTCACGGTGCAGCCCAGAGGTACAGCCTCTTACGCACGTGTGTCCTTGTTGTGCGGCCACACAGGGCCCAGGTTCTTTCTGTCTTGCTGTTCCATTTTCCCCGCCATTGTCCTCATGGCTCGCACTGTGTCTCCACCACCAGAGTCCCGTTTGCAGAGAGGGCCTCAGCCACGATCTTAAGGCCCTGCTTGAAGTGGTTCCCACACCCCTGTCCAGCTTCCATAGGAGACAAGAGGGCTACACGACCCACGTAGCCACAAGGCAGGCCAGGAGATGGGTCGGTCACACACCTGGGAAGAAGTGAGAGGACATGGATGGACAGGGAGTGACCTGTCCTTCGAAAGTCGCTAGGGAGATCAAAAGACAGTAAATATGAGACCCTGGGTAGCTGGCCCACGGCAAAAGCTGTCACTTGTGCCATGGATCCCCATACAGTAGGGGTTAGTGGCTTATGTTACCCCAGGGTTAGAGGTTAGCACATTAGGGTGCAAGGGAGGGATTAAGAACAATGGTTGGTATTAAGGTTAGGGTGGGGTCAGGGTTAGATTACGTGTTAGCATTAGCATTGTAGTTTAGGGTTAGAAGTTAAACTGGTTTGAGTTTTAGAGTCTGGGCTAGTGGCGAGGGTTAGGGTTTAAAGTTAGGGTTTGTAACAGTGTTAGGATTTAGGGTTCAAGTTAGCATTCAGGGTAAGCATTCTCACTGTGTCTGGTCACGATTCTTTGAATCAGATCCTGACAGCACAGACCCAGCTCGCCCCCACCCTGGGGCCCATGAAGTCCCACAGGTCTCTGGAGTCTCCCACTTGCTGCTTCGTGTGTTGGAAAAAAGCTTGGACACTGAGATAAGCTCTGCACCCTCAGATTGACACAGAATACCCCACTTACTGGCAGGAGGACCATCCAGGTTCTGGTTGCCATCCTGGAACCAAAGCATACCCCTCTCGGCAATGAGACACGGTCCCTGCTCCTTCCCCGGGAACTTCTTTCCTTGACATCTCTGAGCCCATCCTAATCCAGCCTCACCAAGGCCACATGGCAGCAGGGGTTGTATGAGGGGAAATGGGGGCCATGAGGAGACAGCAAGTCCTGGGGGCATTTCTACCTTTTAAGTCCAGCGGGTGTGAGATCTGGGGAAGTACCTGCATTTCCCGGCCCAGGCTCCTCTGCCAACTGTGGATTCAGAAACCAAAGTCCCTCCCTTGGGATTTGGAGCTTCATGCTGTGCTCTGCTGAGGTCTCCTGGAAACCTCCATGGTGTGCTACAGGGGCCAGGAGGACGGCAGCAGGCAAAGGTACTTGCCACCCTCCTGACCAGAGTTCCATCCCTGGAACTCGGATGGAAGGAGAGCAACTTCCCCAAATTGTCGTCTGACCTCCACATGTACACATGCATGCCAATGTTGTCACACACACTTCCCCACTCCTCACTGAGGCTGCCCAGACCCAAACCCCTGAACCCCCTCATCTGCTCAGGCAGAAGTGCCCCACCCGGCCCCAGCAAAATAGCGCCCGCTCCTGCGTTCCCTATCTGATCCTCCCCAGCCTGCTGCTCATGGTGACATCCGTCTGCTATGCTCTGGCTGGACTCAGGTCTCTGCCCTCTCTCGCACACCAGCCAAGAGCCTTCTGAGTTACAAATCTGATCAAGCGTGCACGTAAGCACAGAGCTCCCTGTGGCGTGAGTCACAATCCAGGCTCCTGCTGCCCCAAGCATGAAGTGCTTTCCACACCAGACCTTTCTGTGTCTGATCTCACCCACAAGTGAAAGAGCAGGCTGCTCTCCTGCCTCGCTAATCCCCTTGGCTGCTCTGTCCCTGACAAGAGCCGGGATCCTGTAAGGGTCTCTGCAGCTTTGTGGAGAGCTGCCTAGTGCCGCACCTTAAAGATGGCACCGGTTTTCGCCTTCCGCTAGCCCGACAGCGAGTGCTCTCTGTGATAAACAAGTCCTTATTTGGCTAAGGCTGATTAGCAGGCTTGCTTTCGTGTATGTGGGCCTATTAGAGATTGCCGCGTGGCTTACTGGGATTGGTAGCCCATAGAGTATATAGTCTGCAGCGCCCTTCC
>LOJH01052702.1:0-12305 GCA_001685095.1 Ellobius talpinus
TTGAAGGGGAGGGGAGAAGCAGGGAGGGGAGCAGAGAAAAATGTAGAGCTCAATGAAAATCAATAAAAAAAGATTTCTTGATTTTAGCATTTCTCTTGCAATGTGCCTATCTTATTCTTACTACTATTTTAGTTTAACCTCATGATTTTATTTAGACCCTTTCTGTGGCATTATATTTTGTAGCAATTTTTAAACATTTGTAAATAGTTTTCAAGTATAAAGTTACTGTTAAACATTGCCTTTTCAAAGTAAACCAAGTCTCTCGCTTGCTCCCTGAAAATTAACAAATTAACTATTTTAGAGCAGCTCCCCTCTCTCAGATATTTTGATGAACCTCCCTGATGCTCACCTGTGCCTCAGCTGGGGCCCTTTGGTGGTCTTGTCTTCCATACTACTTACCCTGCCCTCAACTATGTCTAACTCAGCTTTCGCTTGTCCTTTGTCCTTCGTTATTCATACTGTGCCTTTCAGCTGGAGGATTTCCCTATGAAGCCTATAGTAAGCCCCAGTGTCTTCAATGGCAGTCATCTCTACTCATTCTGGTCCTCCTTTGAGGTCCAGAAACTCCATCTGCATCCACCCAGCATGGCAGAATCCCAGGAGGCTTTCTTGCTGCGTCAGGACTCTAAAATCAGTGCACCAGCCCTTAGGTTTGTATTTGTTTCAGCCATGGGGCAGAGCCACGCGCTCTGCTGATTGATGGATTCTCAACCTCCATCCTCACTCTAGAACTGGCAAACAGGAGGAAAGGTGACTCTGGAGTCTCAGAGACAAGCCCTTTTATCCAGGAATTGGCTATAATGCTGTAACAGCAGCATGCAGGAGGCTGAGGCAAAAAGATCACCAACCTGAGTTTATCTTGACCTATAGAGTGAAAACTGACCTTAAGGATTTTTTTCTTTTTTATTGAAAATAGTTTTTAATACCATATATTTTGGTTGTGGTGCCACTTACCCCAATTCTTTTCAGATCCGCCCAACATCCCTACCCACCAAATCTACATTCTTTCTTGCTCTCTCTCACTCTAAAACTAACAGGCATATAAAGAAGGAGGTGGAGGAAGAGGAGGAGAAGGAAAAAATCAGATAAAATAAAAACAAACCTGAATAGGACAAACCAAACAAATGAACAGAAAAAAAAACAAAAAAGCCAGAGAAAAGGTACAAGTAACACATATAAATATAGAGACATTCACATTGGCATACACAGAAATCCCCTAAAACCACAAAACCTGAAATTTTAATAAATAAGCAAAAGACATATAGAGCAAGACAAAATGCCTAGATGAAACATTATTAACCCCCCCAAAAAAAACCTTCTAAAACTACAATTTGAGTTCATTTATGTTAGCCATCTTCTGTCGGGCATAGGGCCTACCCTTAAGTGTGGTTTGTATGCCCAGTGAGACTCCATTGAAGAAAACTAATTTTTCATTTATGAGTGGTTATTAACTGGAGATAGCTTCCGTATTAGAGATGTGGGCTTGTCTGTACTGTCATTGCCAGCACAGGGACCCCACAGAGCCAGACTTGTGCAGGCCCTGGGCCTGCTGCCACAGTCTCTGAGTTCATGTGTGCATCAGTCTCGCTGTGGTTAGAAGGCCTTGTTTCACTGGTGTTCTCCATCCTCTCTGGCTCTCACAGACTTTCCTCCTCCTCTTCTGTGAGGGGAGGGAATTGATGGAGATGTCCCATTGGTGGCTGTGTTTCCAAGGTCTTTCACTCTCTGCACCTTGCATGGGGTCTCTGTTAGTTCCCATCTGCTGCAGAAGGGAGCTTCTCTGATGAAAGCTGAGCAAGACGCTGATCTATGAGTACAGAAGAATGTCCTTAGGAATCATTTCAGTTTTCCCCGAGGTTCCTGGCCTAGCTAGTCTCAGGTTCTTGGTCACCTGAGCAGTGTCTGGGATGGGTTCCATTTCATGGAGTGGGGCATAACTCCAATCAGGTATTGAATGGTTAGGTCCACAAGATATGAGCCGCTATTACACTTGTACCTCTTGCGTTCAGGTCAGCATTGTATCTTGAAAGGTTTGTAGCTGGGTTGGTATTACCTTTCTACTCTGGTAGCATGTAGAGTACCTTCCAGTGTCATGAACACTAGTCAGTAGGGTGAAGGCTCACCAGCTCAACTGCTCCAGGTTCACTGAGTTGTCTTCAGCCATAGGTCCTAACCATCAGTCTGTGGAGAGCAACCAATAGCCTTGGCAACAGTGTGGATTGTTTGGAGGTTCCCATGGGTCCCCTTTGGCTAACAATTTGATTAGATGCTACCCATTCCTAGAACTGGAGGCTTTATTTGGTGGCAAAAGATGTCCAGTTGGTGTTCCATCTCCCCGGTTATTTGATAACCATTCATATATGTATATATATTAGGAAGCTTCTTCTGTGTTGTGTTTCCATAAACCCCTCCAATGGCCTTTAGTTTTAGCTGTCCTTCCCCGTATTCCTTCCCTAGCTCATCCTCCCTCCTTCTCCTCATTTGATCCTCCCATTCTAGTCTCCTCCCATCCATCCGTAACTATCTATTCTATTTCCCTTCTTAGGGAGTTTCAATTTACCACCCCACCCCCAGTTCCTTCATATATACCTAACCTCTGTAGTTATCTGGATTGTAATCTGTTTATTGAAAATTTAACAGCTAACATTCATATAAGTGAATACAATCAAAATATGTCTTTTGGGGCCTGAGTTACTTCACTCAGGATGATTTTTTTCTAGCTCTATTCATTTTCCTGATTCTCTGGCTATCAGGACCAGATTTCCAAAGAAAGGCTGACACCCCCCCTCCCCAGTTCTTTTACTTAGTGTCATCCATGCAGGCAGGAGTGATAGTACACTCTGTAACCCCAAAATTTGTGAGGTGGAAGCCGGAGGATTAGTGGTTCAAAGTTATTCTTGGCTACCTAGTGAATTCAAAGCTACCCTAGGCTACATGAGACCATATCTCAAAAAGCCAAAAACTAAAGGCATCCATCATTAAGTAGAAATATTAATGATGCATGTATAAGAAAAGGTCTCTGAGACTAGGCATAATACCTTTAATAATAGATATTTGAGTTAATTGAATTTGTAATGACTTTATTTTTAAAGATTTACTTATTTTAAGCTGGGTGGTGGTGATACACACCTTAGAACTTGGGAGGAAGAGGCAGGCAGATCTCTGTGAGTTTGAGGCCAGTCTGGTCTACAAGAGCTAGTTCCAAGAAAGGCTCAAAGCTACAGAGAAGCCTTGTCTTGAAAACCCCCCAAAAATATATTTATTTTAGTTTGTGTGTATGAGTGTTTTACTACATGTATATATGTGCCTGGTACTCTCAAAGGTTATAAGAAGACATATATTGGATCTCCTGGAACTAGAATTACATGCAGTTGTGAGGCACCATGTGAGTGGCTGAGAAATGAAGCTGAGTCCTCTGCAAGAGCAGTAAGTGCTCTTAACCACTGAACCATCTCTTTAGTCCCGTGTGTGTGCATGTGTGTGTGTGTATACACATTTGTGTGTGTGCATGTGTGTGTGTCTGTGTCTGTATCTTTGTGTGTGTGGTTTTTGAGACAAGGTTTCTCTGTGTGAATGTCCTAGAACTTACTCTGTAGTCCAGGCCGGTCTCAGACTCAAAGAAATCCGCCTACTTCTGCCTCTGCTTCCCAAATGCTGGGATTAAAGGCGTGCACCACCACCACCTGCCCCCCCCAAATTTTTTAATTTTTTTAATGTCTCTATGTGTGTTTGTATTCACACATGTGCATATGAGTGTATATGTGCACATGTGGTTGTCCATATGGATGTACATACTTGGTGGAGGCCAGAGGACAATCTTGGATATCTTAGATGGTAGATCCTCAGGAATGTCCTTCACCTCCTTTGAGGCAGGGTCTTCCATTGCTGACCTATGCTCACCAATTAAGCTAGTCTGGCCAGTAAGCCTCAAGGATCTGCTTGTCTTCACCTCCCCAGCAGTGGGATTTTTGAACCACCATTCCCATAATTTTTCTGGGGATCCTGGGGTTCAAACTGAGGTTCTCTTGCTTGCAAGGCAAGCGTTTCACTAACTGAGCTGTCTCCCCAGCACGCGTGTGTGAACTGTAAAAATAAGCACTTTTTGTCTTTTCTTCTTTTACCAGAGAGCATAGCGGAGTTAAAATGGAGTGCTTTGAGGAGATCACTCCATCCATGGATTTGTGGCTTCCCCTTGTCTCTTTGTGTTCATTTAAGAGGCAACCTGCCTCTCCCTGGAATCATTTCTCATGATGGAATTGAAAGGAAGAGAGTCCATTTTCTCCCCACATGCATAGCCAATCCTCCTCATCAGTTACTTTGTGGGATCTGACTGTGCTGACCCTGCCATCAATCAAGCACCCCACATCCACAGGCTTGTATGTCCCTTCTTCCAAGAACAGCCTTTGGTAAATGACGCTGAAAGCACACACCATTACGCAGGGAAATCAAGCAAGCTTACGGTTTTCTCTTCAGTGTGGCCTTGGCTTTTTGGGGCCTTCACATTCCCATGTGAGTTTTAGAATTTGCTGACTAGTTAACAAAAAACAAAAAAAAACAAGAAAACCACAACCACCACCACACACACCTGCAGGTACTTCGCTTTGGGTGTTGGATTTAGGGAAATTGGCAGCTCAGTAATACTGAATTTTCCCACTCATGTACCTCAGTGACCCTCCCAGTTGGCTTGGTCCCCAAAATTTTCCCCTTGTCTAGTTGTTCTGGGTTTTCTTACTGTTCTTAAGGATCTGAGTTGCCTTGGCCATTATTTCCAGAAGAACCCACATTTGCATGAACTTACATAAGAGATATCATATTATCAGCCTTACTAATTGATTTCTTCATTCAGCTCTGTGGTTTGTGTTGATTTGCAAATATCTACTGTTCTGTTTTTAACCATTGCAAATACATATAAAGAGATTTTACAATAAACAAAATCTTAAATCAACAAAGAGATTTTGAAGGGGGATAGGGGCATGAGATTCCCAGAAAAAGCCATGCAGATAAACAATACACAGATGAAGAGATGCTTAGTCTCGCTAATAAGCAAAGAAACACAAAATAGAACATCAGCCATCACCATCCCTGTCACATTGGTAAGAGCTAAAAAAATTAATGCATGAAACCCAACCCAGGCTGTGAACAAGAGTCATGTTCACTGAGTATTATTAGAAAGTAAATAGCAATTTGTAGCTGACAAAGGTCCTTCAATGTGACAGACTTTCTTCCTAAAGTTTATCAAACCAAACACAATCACAACAAGTGTGGGATACTGCTCCCACACCACTGGATGGGTAGGAAAACACTTTGAGCAATTTACATATCATCAGCAGAAGATTTGGTGTGTAAATTCTTGGTCCCCCCCAAAATAGTTCACATCCATGAACATGATGTGGGAGTTTGAATGTAATAAACCCCGTAATCTCATAGGGAGTGGCACTTTAAGGAGGTGTGGCTTTGTTGGAGTGAGTATGGTCCCACTGAAGGAAGTATGTCACTGTGGGGGCAGGCTTTGCGGTTTCTTTGATCAGGTTTTCCTCAGTGTGACTCTCCATCAACTTCCTGTTGCCTGCAAGATATAGCAGTCTCAGTTCCAGCACCATGCCTGCCTGCATACCACCGTACTCCCTAATAATGGACTGAACTTCTGAAGTGTAAGTGAACCATCCCAATTAAAATGTTTTCTTTATAAGAGTTGCCGTCGTCATGGTGTCTCTACACAGCAATAAAAATCTCAACTAAGATACATGATAGCCTAAACATTTTACGTGAAGCTGTTACATTATACAAAGAGGTCACACCAGACAAATCAGATTTGTACAACTTGTGACAGTTTCCATGTGCCTGTCTCCTGTGCTAATCTATAGAAGACACAGAGAGACATGCAGAAAGGATTAATGGATGAAACTGTGAATCAGGCATGGTGCCACATGTCTATAAACCCAGCACCAGTGAGGATGAAGCAGGAAGATCATGGCTTTGATGCCAGCCTAGACTATGAGATCCTGTCTCAAAAACTTGTATAAAATGTAACTCATCCTCATTCTTACATATGTGAGCTAGGCACATGTTATAATAATACATGTGTAGGCAGGCATATCAAAGAATAGACACGGCCCTTTTAATAGTGTTCTTTGACTTCTATTTCAGAAATAACTATTTTTGCGATATTTGAACTTTAAGATGATGGGCTATGACTTTATGATCTTCACTTATTAGGAAGCACCATGGAGAGAAAGTCCTATGGATCACTCTCTGGATTCTGGATGAATCCCTCTGCTGGTTCTTGGTACCAAACTGGAGGATAGACACCTCCCTGGGGGCAGCCTCATGGAGACAGACAAGATGCTTCTGGGCATCTACCTTCCAAAATGGACCAGAAGATGGCCCCCTAGAGAGCCCTATGTTATTAACACAGAATGATTTCAGAAACTTCTAGAAACAAGCACAGCTCTGCAGCTCCTCCTCACTCCTCTTGTGCTGACCTTTAGGGGTCACGGTGCAGTATTCTTCCATTAAGAAACAAGAAGCATCAATGCATTTGACATTATTCTTTCTGGGGTCCTGCTTGACTTCTTTAGCAACAGTTTAAGGCTTTCCAGAGCAGAGCTTTCAAAGCTTTCTGTTTAACAACTCACATGCCAAATGTCATGGCTAAACTAGAGAAGAGAGTCTCCAACAGGTTGGCTTAGAATATGTGTCCAACTCCTAGGTGCAAACCTCATAGCCTAGGGTCTCTGTCATCGACACTTAATTTTGGAATTACCTCAAAAGTAACCCCTCTCAGCTGACCCTATCTCATGACAAATCACCAAGGGCTGTGCTTTGTAGGGAACATGGACCAGCATGTTCCATGGTGGTTCTATGGTGATGGAAAGTATTGCCATGGTCCTGGGGGAGCTCTCAGAAGAGACGGACAGTTCCCACACCTGAGAAAATGGAATGGGGGCACCATTTGGGAGTGTGGGTGGGTGAAGGGGGCTCCGAGAGATGCTGACACAGAGGGCCCAGCAAGAGGAAAACACACCTATCTCAAGCCTCAGGGGTGAGAGGCCGCTCTGGCCTGGCTTGTAGGGGTGGGTTGCTTGGTAGGGAGACACTCTGGAAGGGGAATTTGTGCGGTCCCATCACACCCTTTCTCATTCCTCCTCATGAGACTTCCATTGGTACAACCCACCCGACATTGTCAAAGGACCTTGTCTTCTGACATTGCGTTACGGTGACTTTATTTCTTGTTCTGTGACACAGGGACCTAGACTCCTGATACTGTATCTCAGGAACATTGTTTCTTGACACTGTACCCTACGCACCCTGATTGCTGTCACTGTGCCCTAGCCTGGTGACCCTATATCACAGCAGCTGCTTGGGAACCTGACTACCTAGGGTTTGTTTTCAATAGCATTGGAGTCTTCATCCAAGATCACATGCATGGAATGGAGGCCTGGAACCTTTTCCTAATAGGTGTGAGCAGTATACAGTAGGCAGAAGGTGAGCAGGGCTGCATTGGTGGTGCTGGTCCCTCTGCTGCAGCCCCTTTGCGCTGTCTACTGTCACTTCACATGCCTGTGAAGCTACAAGTGACTCAAAACTGCAGTTTCTGTCTTTTTTCTGCCTCTCAGTTTATTTTGTGGGAACTGGATAGAGATAGGAGTTTATAGGATCCCCCATTTTGGGCCCCTTCATGATCCCTCCATGTCGTTCCCACAGCCAATGAGAGGGGCCCAGGGCTACAGAGGGCTTGAGAGCATCTGCTCAGGTCCCAGGCTGAGTAGCAGCACCACAGCAGCCTGAGAGCATGGCTCCCTAGGGAGCTTCAGGGGAACTGGGGTGGGGGGACCCCCTCTCACGCAGCTCAGACACTGCGAACTGGGCTGCTTTCTGGGACTGAAGCCTGAATTTGGGCAGCTGCCCAAGTTTTGCCCAGAACATTGGGTCAAAACAGCTTCCAAGTCTCTCTGCCATTACTGTTTAACACACCCATCACTCAAGTTTAGGAGGCCTTGTTTTCACAGATTACAGCTGGAACGGACAATTTTAAGGGCCAAAACACCATGAAAGAGGCCACTATTGAACAAAACCAAGGACATGGGGGGCATCTGTGTTGCCTAGAAAAGCTGCTCCCAGGCTAGACACATGGGAAGTAAGTGACCTTAAATTCATGTGCTCAGCGGACCATCCAGTGCTTAGATGAAAATTTGGGCATTGGAAGGGCCTGGACAATGGACACTGATATGTTTAAGACTCTCTGAGCAGATTCTCTGAGGTGTGATGTCTACACTAAGTCCCGAGCATAGAGCCCTGTAGTGTCCTTTGTTTGACCCTACAGCAAACAGGTCTGATGATCATTTCCTTTCAGAGATAACAGAGTTGAGGCTCAGAGAGGGAGCAACCTGCACAGATGCCCAGCCAGATAAACCAGAGTGTGCATAGTCTAAATGGATCTACAGTTAAAATGGGAAGCCGGCTTCTGCACTGCCTTGTCTCCAGCCCACTCATATGGTCCCCACTTAGGTCCTCCCAGTGAAATCAGAAAGTGCCGTTTCTCCCATGCCCCATCTTTCTATAATCGAGTCTTTATACCCTCAGCTGGGGAAGCTGAGGATTCCAGGAGCACCCTGCTTTTAGAGGCATTCATGTGGGAGACAGGTCTTATTCCCAGCTAATGTTGGATGAGGAAAAAGGGTCTGACTGAGAGCATGTGTTAGATACAAATAGACAGAGGCAGGGAGCAGGCAGGCTGCATTCTGAATTCCCACAGCGCACCTTAACTTTTCTGTCTCTGGATGTCTAACTATAATCCCCCATTCATTCCTCTGTGTGTTGTCCATGGAACCTTGAGTTGGCCCTGTCAACCTTTAGCACTCAGGAAATTCAGTGTCCTCCTTGTGAGCTGCTGTCCTTAATGCAACAGAGTTGTTACTTGTCCACAGTAAAACTCTGGGAAGATAATTACCTCCTCCTACACCACACAGAGAACGGTCAAAGACCCAGACCATGGCCACATTTCCTGACATCTGTTGGAACTGTGACCAAAATAAGAAAGAAGATAGTCAGCCTATAATGCCAGTGCTTGAAAAGTAAAGGCAGGAGCCAGAGTTCAAGGGCAGTTTCGATTACATAACAAGTTCAAGGCCAGTCTGGGTGTCTGAAACCTTGTCTTCAAAGGGAGGGGGTTGAGTAGATGGCTCAGTAAGGAAAGTGTTACATGAGTAGCAGGACCTGAGTTAAGATGCCCAAGACCCATGAAAGACTGGATGCAGTAGTGAGCATCTGTGATCCCAGCGCCAGAATGGGCGGATGGGAGATAGTTCCCTCCCTGGAAGATCGTGGGCCGGCTAGCCTAGAGTATGCAAGAGACCCCATTTCAAACAAGGTTGAAAGTGAGCACTCACACTTGAGGGCAACCCTTTGGCTTACGTATATATGACCGTGTGCAACACGCACATTAGCAAAGAAGGTTTTAAATAGTGGTACTCAGCTGGAGAGATGCTTATGTCCACTGTTAAGTATGCATGTCGGAAGAGAGGCACAGTCTCTCAGAACACAAAAAGTAAGTAATACAAAAACTGTGATTTTTGGTTTATTTTTCATCACTTCTAGAGACCAAGGCTGCCTCACTCTGAAGCTTCAAACCTGAAAATTAGACTATAGCTTGTTTAATTAACATTTGTTTGAAATGAATATACATAAATTTGGGCATATTTAAGTTTGTTCACTGTGGGGATAATGTAAGCTATTATCAAGTAATTTGCTCACCAGAATTCCATTACTGTTTCTTCACACACTGTTATTCTTCTATTTGTTTTCTTTGTATAGCATTTGATTGCAACAAGTTTGTACAAAGGGTTGGACAAGGTGATGGAGAGGGTCCTAGCAGATAAGAACAGGTTATAACCTCGAGTGGTGTTTTCTGATGACGTAAGTTCTACCTCTGCCTTCCCTGGATCTGGACATTTAAGGGTTGGCCATATGATCCCAGTCAGTCCTCAAAAGAGGGAGATGCAGCCTATGCGGGTGCTGCTGGAAGCTATAGGAGGTGCCAGGCCCAGGCTTCACCATGGCAGCTGACAGTAGTACTGGGAACTTAAGGATCTGAGAGGGCCAAGGCACCTGCCCAGAAGTGTTTTTCTGCATCCATCCCACATCCACCCGACCCCCACCCACCAGCGTCTCAGAGTGGACCTCAGAACCCAGCTTTGCCGCCCTGATTCATGCTATGCCACACATCCATCTAGAATGACAACCCTACTTCAAGCTTCTGCTTTCCCCAGCCTCCAATTCCTCTTCTCCAAACACAGAAACCATTGGCAAAAATCAATGTGGTTTTCCAGAAGAGTCATCAGAGTATGGAAAATTATTTAAAAGTCATACCATTTAATTTATTCTCATTATCCTGTGTGAGCTTCAGTCTGGGTGTTAGCCACTCTGAACACGGAGGATGAAGACCTGCATGGTCTCATCCCAGTGGGCTCTCAGGATGGATGCAGAAAATAAGCGAAGAGGCCCGAGGGTCAGGCACTTCCAGGTCCTTCCCCACCCCTCAACCCTTCTCCCTTCCTTCTGAAAGAACCTGAGGATCACTAGCTCCTCTCAGAAGGACACTGGAGGCTGCAATTTTCCCACACATTTCCCTCACTGTTTTCTCTGATGTCACACGAAGAAATTGTTTTGGTTAAGAGATACATTCTTTCATCTATAAAACAAGTGTTAGAAATACTCGAGTAGGAGGTGGGCAGTGGTGGCGCACACCTTTAATCCCAGCACTCAGGAGACAGAGGCAGGCAGATCTCTGTGAATTCCAGGCCAGCCTGGTTTACAGAGCTAATCCTAGAGCAGCCAAGGGTACACAGAGAAACCCTGTCTCAGAAAATGAAAACAAAACAAACAAAAATCCCAAACAAACAAGCAAGAAATACTAGAGTGGGAAACAAGGCTGCCAGGGTCTGGCGTCAGCACTGCTCTCCAGGCTGTGGGTGGCAGGCGCTGGGATGCCTGGTCCGCACCTTACTGGACACCTCCAACGTCAGCCTGAAGGTGACACTGTGGGAAACAAAAATAAAATGTACTGTCTCTTCAGCCAAAGAGTTAAATAAAAGGAAAGGAAAGGAAAGGAAAGAAAAGAGAAAAGAAAAGAAAGAAAAGAAAAAACAAAAGAAAAGAAAAAAGGTAAAGAAACTGCTTGGCAGAAATTCAAATTCCTTCAGGGTCAGCATTTCTTGAAATCAAAATATATGCTCAAGGTTACATTTGGCGCTCAAAACTGCAACTGCTCATCAGATGTGTGGCTTTAAATTGGCCAATCACATAGTAACAGGAGGCTGAGCACTGACCACTCAGAGTGAAGCATGGGACCGACCCCTTTGCCTTAGGAATGAAAAAGTGCTGGGTGTGCTTGCTTGCTTGATTTGGATCAGCCATGCATGCTTTTGCAGAAGTAAAACTTTTTGCCTTTTCTGAAATAATTTGTGTTCTGTGGTCATTTTCTCGAGACTACAGACTCATTTCTAACAACACAGTTTCCAACAGCCTGAGATCCCGAATCCTTCTTGTAAGTCCTTTGGGACTTTCCCATAGCTCCCTCCCCCACACTGCTCAGCCGCAGTGTGTCCAGTAAATACTGCCAAACAGAATGAGAGCTGGTAAAACCATTGACAGGCCCGTGAAGGTACCAAGGAACAGGGCATTAAATTAGAAGAGAAATCATAGTTGGATATGAAAGCTATTGAAACAAAGCAAAAGTTTCCTGCAGGGGGCGCTGCTGAGACAAGGGTGGCATACTAGGGCGCACTGCTCCTCACAAAATGACGTTGTATGCAATGAAGACCGTGACCGTGCTGTGTCCATACTCTGAGACACTTCCCTTTGTTGCCTGTGCCACAGAGAGGAGTGAGTGGAAGGAAACCATTGTCACAGCATTAAGTCTAAAGTCTTGTGACTGCTTAACAATCTACATCTAATGGAGACATTTGCAGGGCTGCTTCTAGTCTCCAGCTTGACACAGTCTCATAGGAACTTCCAAATATATTTTAAAGGACTTCCAAATATATTTGAAAATGTTCTTTGGGCGCTAAAGACATTTAATTTTAATTACAGACTAGCGTGTACACAAAATACTGACAAGCGGGTCACTCAGAACTTTATGAGCAGAATGAAGGCAGTGGAGAAGAAACACGAACAGCTTATTTCTCATCCACGGGCATCAACCACACTTGATAAAATTTGTCCATTCAGTTTCTTTTTTAAAAATATGGGGTGGGGGTAGACATGCAACGTGTGTGTGTGTGTGTGTGTGTGTGTGTGTGTGTGTG
>LOJH01052705.1:0-11056 GCA_001685095.1 Ellobius talpinus
GCTGTGTGGCTAGCATAGATAAGAATAATGTGTTAATATAAACTACAAGAGCTTATAAGAAGACTGAGCTAATGGGCCAATCAGTTTTATAATTTATGGAGATCTCTATGTGATTTTCTTTGGGACATGCTGGCTGTGGGGTACTGGGCGAGACAGAAACCCCAACAAGCCGGCCCTTTATGTTACAGAGAAGACTTGTACTTAGAGCAACAAACACCTTTATCAGCTGAGCCATCTCACTGTGATCCTTATTTTAATGACTAGACCAAGAAAGACCCTGTTTGTACCATTACTCTCAGAAGTCTTAAAAATGCATTCAACCTAGGACCTCCTTTTTATTCTCAAGAGGCAGAAAATATGGCTTCATATGCTTTAGAAATATCACAGTGAGCCAGGGCAGTGAGAAATAGATGTGGTTATAATAATATTTATCATTATATTGATGAAGTACTGTGGATGGAACTTAAAAGCCTCATATACACTAGGCAGGCATTCTACCACCTAACTACACCCTCAGCCCACAATTTCCCTTTTATTAACATGTTGTGTGTGTTTTGATGCACTGCTTCAGTTTGCTTCTGTTACCATAGTGCCTTGTCCCCTATAGCATAGGTCTAAAAATGATAAACCTGTAGGCCACATTCAGCAAATAAATGTACTGTGATTGGTATATTATTAGCTAAAACTAATAAAAATGAATGAAAAAGATAATTCAATTCTAGCATCTGGAAATCTGGAGGTTTCATGTTTTTTATAATGCAGCTTTCCTGGTTTTCTAATTATAAAAAAAATCACAAGACCTGTTAACAATGGATCCACATTTCCATATGGCTATACCCAGCTAAAACTGCCCCTTTGAGATAAACAGGAATAATCAAGTTCTACATAACCCTTCCTAGCCCTTGATTCAGGTCTGTCCTTGTCAGTCATTTATCTTACTTGTGTGATGCCAAGGTATGGGCTCTTTGGCTGGCATATAATCTGTCATTTCAACATTAGTATTTGCTATCCTTTAAAGAAGTCGTGCTACCACATTGCTAAATTCACTATTCCTTCCCAGACCACTTCACATTAGCCCAAGAGAACATTTTTCTCTAGAAGTATCCCCAACCTCCAAAACCTTCAAGAATCAATGTGCATGTTCTCTTTAGTATGGCCTAACAACTTACTCCAGATTTTATTTTTTGCTATCATTGAACATACACACGTTAATGATATCAAGTATCATGGCATATTTTGAGTGACTGTCTCATATGGTTTTCTCACTGCTAAACTGACCTTCTTGATGATAAGAATCATGCTTTCTCAATTTTTTCTGTTCCAAAACCCTAGCATAGTACCAACCATGCAGTTGGCACCAAAATTGTTTGGTAACTGAATAGGGCATGAAGCCCTCTACAATGAACTAGACTACCTAGAATTCCAAAAAAGGAAACGTGTTCATGGGGTGTCTGTGAATCCTATTTAAGAAGCATCTTTTGGGTCTTGAAACACATAACATATATGGAAAGAGACAAAGAATGTAAAGCCACATGATAGAGCTAGGGATGTAGCTCAATAATAGAGCACATGCAAATCATGCACAAGAACTTGGATTCCATCCTCAGCACCAGCAATACTAGGAACTGAGTGCAGGGCCTTGTACATGCTAGGTAAACACTATACCACCGAACAACATCCCTCAGTTAACTCATAGGCCTTTCTTACCCACTGAATTTCATTTCCTGTGTTTGTTTGCCTTGGCCGAATATTAAAAGAAATAGGAATTGACAATCCCTGAGCAATAAGATTATAAATAAGTTGACAAGCCAGGTGTAGTGGTGCATGTTTGTAGTCCCAGCTACTTGGAAGGCTGAAATGAAAGAATCACTTGAGCCCAGATATTTAAGGGCAACCCAGAGAACACAGTCAGATTCACATCTCAAAAAACAAAGGCAAAAATTGTTGACAATCCCTGACAAACCAACTGAGTGGAATGTGCTAAGGAATTTGGCAGAGACTGATATTAAATACTTGGTACTATGGTTAATCCAAAGAATAAATAACTGGCATAGAGATCAGCAGGGTAACTATGGTGCACTTTGTGACTGGAGGTAGTTGAGGGAAATATGGGTTTTTGGAGATATTTCCTCATTTGAATCTTAGATTATTTACTTTTCAGCTATGTGATTTAATACAAGTGGTTTTCACTTGTCTTAGACCACCTCAGTTTTCTCATGTAGAAAAGTAGAGATGACAGTATATACTTTTAGAATAGATACTTTGTAAGATGGCTGTGCTTAAATGGGATGCGTTTAACGGGGAAGAGTTCTGCTGTAGTCTCTTAGGGCTCTCAGTAATTGAGCCTATTAAATAAACTGACAGCAGGCAGATTAACGGGAGAAAATGAATACAAAATGTGTGATGTACAAAAAGGCATCAACATGAAAGAAAAATTAATGTCAAATATGCACTGAAATTTAGAAATTTATCTATCCTCATCATAAGTGAGATGGAGACAAATGTAGACAACTAAGAATAATATATGTATATATACACATATATACACATGTGTATGTGTATATATTTGTATATTCTTTTTTTAAGGAAAAGTGAGTAGTCCTGAGATCAGGTGGTGACAGTCAGTGAAGACGTTCCTCTTCTTCATATTAAACTTCAGTATTTCCTAAACTTCAAGGTACGATCCTAAACTCCATGGTCCTCTCCAGTGTTTAGTCACTCACAGTTGATAAAATTATCAGGGAAGTGATTCATGACAAATGAGTTCCTTTTGGAAGACATCTTTCTGCAGAAAAGAAAAGTTCAGTGGAAATCCCTCCCTATAATTGTACCAAAGTAAAGTATTATGGGGTATGACATCCTTCAGAACTACAGATGATACACACACACACACACACAACATGTGTGTGACTTTTATCCCAAGGGAACCACATACAGCAGCTCTCAAGAACATGGTAGAAAAACAGAAAAGAAGCATATTTCACACTTATCAAATGCCAGTCTACTTTTATGTATTAATATATTAAATCTTAAAGTAGGACCTATATGTATTCACCACCCTCCTCTGACTGTTTAATGTGAAGAGCCAACTTCTTTGTGTCCGTTTTCACTAGAATGTTTCATGGACACCTCAAATTTAACATAGCCAAAGCATTTCTTTCTCTCTCAAAAGGTGTTATCATTTGGTGCTCTGTAGCTCAGTAAATGGCAACCCTATCCTTCCATTTCTCAAGGAAGAAAAAGCAAAACAAAACCAAACAACAGCCAAAAAAAACCCTTTGAGACCATCCTTGGATGCCTTACCCCACCAGTTAGTGAATGGTATCATTTATGCCTTTAAAATATATCCAGACCCTGATTATTTCTCCTCACCTCCCTGTCATCACCCTGGTTGATGCTCTTAATGCTTTGTCACCTGGATGACCCTTAGATTGTTATAGCCTTCTACGAAGTCTAAATGCTTTTGTTCTTCCCACTCTGCAACATAGTCCCTTATAGAGACATTCTGTTAAAATGATTAAGTCAGTCACCCTGCATCAAATCCTCCTATGGCTCTCTGGTTTGCTCTGAGTGCCTACCTTGCTCTACTTTGTCTGAATACTGAACTTATTTCTGGACTCCTATCCCAATACTGTTCTCCTTGCTTACTTGCATTAGTTACGTTCATATTGTTGTGATAAAATGTCATTACCAAGACAACTTATAGAAGGAAGGGTTCAATTGGTTTTATAGTTCCAGAAGGAATATTCATAATGGGTGAGTGGAGCAGACAACTGGGAGGTTACATCTGCAATAACAAACGCAAAGCAGGGAGAGAAAGCTGCAGGTGGGGTAAGTCTATAAACTCTCAAAACCTGACCCTAGTGGCATACTTGCTTCAGTAAGTCTCCACCTCCTAAACCTTCCACAACCTCTACAAACAGTGGCCCTATCCAGGGCCCAAGTCTTCAAATATGTGAATCTATGGGGGATGTTTCTCTTTTGAAGCAACACGGTCACCCTGTTCCAAATACATTAGGTCCTTTACTGTTACTTGCACCACTGAAGCATGCTCCCACTTAAGAATCACTCCATCTGTAGTTTCTCCTTTCTGGAAGGCTATGGTCCCACATAGCCACAGGGCTTCTCCCTTACTCCAGGTCTCTTCTATGGTGTCACCTAATAAAGAAATAAAGCAATCTAATCTTGACCAACTTCCCACCATTTCCTGTTCCCTCTTTTACCATTTGACATACTGAATATTGATTGATTGTGAGATCCCTCTGCAGCCACAAATAAAATACCAGTTCTATAATGGCAGAGATTTGTGTCTAGGTTTGTCCATTAGTTTACATATAAGACAGTATATGCCATACACCAAACTTTAAATAAATGTTTGTTGATGAGATGAATAAACTTTCCTAAACTCTCCTATGGGAGTAAGAGGAATGAGAAAGGCATATTCAGGCATTTTGCTAGACAGCCAAGGGCTTTCCAATACAGTGACTTAGGAACAAATACTTTCTTCTTATACACGGCACCACCTCCAGAGAAAAGGGGCTCAGGGCCACACAGATAATTAGAAGGAAGGAGGGGAGGAGTGTTGGTTTAACTTTCATCTCCTGTGTTACAGCCTTTCTCATTAACTTCCTTCTGAGTTTCTATTGTGGCTATTCCACCTATGAGGAAACTGGAGTTCAGAGGAATAGAATCATTGGTACAAATCCACAGAGATGAAGTGGCACAGTATGAATTTGTATCTAGGTCTAACTGGATTAAAAAATCTATGCTCTGTCCTCAAAGTTACCTCCTACCTACTATCAAATCTCAAATGCACCTTCACAGAGCTAGGCATGCACACTGTTGGAGTCCTGGAGGGGTATAGTGATAATCCTGCTGGAAGTCAGAGTCCTCTCCCTCTCACCTGCCTGCTGTTGACACCATCTTTCACCTACATCTCCAAGGCCATCATGCACGCTATCATTAGGTACGTGTAACTCAAATATAGGTTGTATCAGGTTATCTTCCTGCACAGCAATCCTTAATAACTCCCCAATGATGAACCAACAGTGATCTGACTCCTTGGCCTGATACCCAAGCTAGCCCTGAGCTCATTTTCAGCTGTGTTGCCACTAGGCCTCTGCAACTGCTGCCTCTGGGACTCTCACTGTTCAGGAATAAATGTCTACATTCCTGCTTCTTTGCCTTATTCCGACGTTAGTCCCCTTCCCTTTTCAACTTCCTTTCGTAAGTGAGTGTTACAGCTCTGGAGCTGCATCAGGCCAGTTCTGGACACTGGAGCTGCAATAGGACAGCTCTGAAGGGAACGTATCCTGAAGCACTAGGAAGTTTAGGTGCTACCTGGAGCTGCGAAAGGGTCAGCTCTGAAGGGAAAGCTCTGAGGGAAAGGTATTCTGACTGGTCGGGAAGTCAGGAGATACCTGGAGCTGGGGTGTGCTGGGGGATGGCCTCCCTACACACTGTAGCAATCCTGCTCCTCTCCTAGAGAGCCTTTACAGCTGAGCTTTGCTCTGTTCCTCTAACGGAATGTCCCAGCAGTGCTATCTGCTTCTTCCACCGCCCAAGATGCTGCTTCTGTTTCCCTCTGCTAAAGGGGAAGCCCCTGCAGGAATATAGCAATCTCCTCCAGCTCTGGAGAAAAGTTGTTACTTTTTCTGCTCAGTCCCCCTAAAGGAACCTCTCAGCAAAGGTTCTTCTGCTCTGTGCCTTTGAAAGAAGATATTCACCCAAAACTCTTTAAGAAAGAGATTTATTTGGGAAGGAGGAGTCCAGGAGTGTGGGTGCCTCTGCCAGGGTAGTGAAGGGCAGCCAGCAACTGAACAGGCAGAGGGGGTTATATAGGGCTTCTTGGGGTGGAACTTTCCCAGGGAGAAGATTTCTGATCAGGGATTGGTCAGTTTAGTTGGACATGGGCAGAGTTGGCTCTAGTTTCAGGGCTAAACTGTGTTTCTTTCACTGGCCCTTTTTAGCTTTTTGGCTCTATTTCTGGGGCTAAGGTGTATTCCTTTCACTGGCTCTGGTTCTAGGACCAAAGTGTGTTTCTTTGGCTCTGGTTTCAGAGTCAGGGTGTTTTTCTTTGATTCTGGGTTCAGTGCTAAAATGTTTCTTTCACTGGCTCAGGTTTCGGATCCAGGGCATGTTTCTTTCACTTACTCTAGGTTCAGGGTCAGGGTACCAGATTTCATGCGCAGGGATTGCTTGGTTTTCTTGCTCAGGGATTGGTTGATTTCCTGTTTCAGTTGGTCAGGGGCAGAGTTGGCTCTGGTTTCAGGGACAAACTGTGTTTCTTTCACTGGCTTTTTGTTTTTTTGTTTTTTGTTTTGTTTTGTTTTTAGCTTTTTGGCTCTAGTTTTGGGACCAGAGCACATTACTTTCACTGGCTCTGCTTCCAGGGCCCAAATATGTTTCATTGACTCTGGTTTCAGAGTCTGGGTGTTTTTCTGGTTCTGGGTTCAGGGCTAAAATGTTTCTTTCGATGGCTCAGGTTTCAGATCTAGGGTGTCTTTCTCTTCAGTGACTCTGGGTTCAGGGTCAGGGTGCCAGTTTTCATGCACAGGGACTGGTTGGTTTCTTTGACTGGCCCTTTTCCCCTACACCTTTCCTCTTTGTCTTCTTCCTCTAGCTACATGGAAAGCAGTACATTCTCCTTTTCTTAAATTTATGCTGCTAATTTTCTCTGTTTTATCCATTAAAGCAGGATCTCTCAATGAGTCAAGTGCACTCCAATTCCTGCTACTCTAGGTAGCCAGCTTGCACTAGAGATGCCCCGTCTCTGCTTTCCAAGTGCTGGGCTTACCAGCAGCCACCAGAACTGCCCGTCTTTTTACATGGACTTGGGAGATTGGAACTCTAGTCCTCATGCTTGCACCACAAGTACTTTATTCACAGAACTATTTTCCTCAGCCTCTGTTATTGTTTATATTTATGAGGTATGTCGTGATAACTCAACTCGTGTATACGACATGTGATAATCACATGAAAATAGTGAGCATTTATAGCTCCTTGGTTCTTATCTAAGATCTACTTCATGTTCCACCTCCTTCTGTGGCCAGCCCGCCTGCTGCCTGCAGTGCTCTCCACCAGGACACCCCGCCCATACAGATCATCTGACCCTCATCACAAACTACTCAGGGTTGCTAATTCATCCCCATTCTGGGTAAGCGGCTCATTTGCCCAGCTTTCTCCAGCTCTCCTTGAAGGACAGGACCCTGCCCTAGACCCCACAGGGCCTACCTCAAGTCAGGGCTTACCAAATCTTTGCTAATGGATTAAGCACTCTGCACAGATGAATTTTAAGCAGGGTTTTGAAGGCCAGAGTGGTCTGGGTTTAACAGAAAGAAGACAGCTGCTCTAGGTGGAAGGCTCAATAAAATAAAATGCTGAGCACATTTATATAAGCAAGGCTTCCAGGAGTATTTAGAAAATAAATTTAAAGATGCACTCACCAAGGGGGAAGAACAGCAGATCTTTTACTCACTGGAGGAAATGACTATTGCCGTAACTGACAAATGTTTTCAGAAATCCACAAAGAATGATAAAGATACAGAAATTCTTCTTTCTATAAACAAGCAAGATGGCACAACGTGGAATATTCGCTTTACAATAACATCTTTGGCTACTCCTGAATGGATGAACATATGGGGAAACCCTCACTCCATGAGAGCAGTTTTTCATTAAAAAATAGAAAACCTTAATGGTGGCAGAGTGCCATTTGCATCTATGTCCCCAGCAACGTATATCAGCCCCACTGTTCAGGCCATCAAGTAACATGAAAACACATGCTATATGTTATTATTCAGGACCATGCTACATTCACATCCAGCCTATAGAGATCACAGATTATGTTTTAGTGGAGGAGGATTTTAAGAGAAATTTTACAGTGTTTTTACAGTTTATGTTCAGAACAACTGTGTGTGGAATGTAGGTCACTGTGTCTCATTTAACATGGAAGAACATGAAGTTCAGAGAAGTAGACTGATTGGCCTAATGTTGCATAGTCAATAGCCCTGAATTTTAGCCTGGGTTTCACTTTCTTACTAACACTGTGGTATTCATTTATCACACTTGTGTTTTTGTAGATGTTCTGACCAAAGCTCTTATTGATTTTTCCCTATGAGCTGAATTTCCTGGTCATGGATAATATAAAACTTACCTCAAGGATCTGAGCTCTAGAAAGTCAAACCTTCTCCAGGAAATAATCTTAGTTCTATGAGAAAGACCTAAAGGCATCTGAAGTTGTAATAACTACCCCAACATCAGCTCAGTTTGAAACAGGCATGTCCAAACTGATTTTCCTAAAAGGTATTGACTCCTCACTTGTGTCCACAGGTAACTAAAGGAGGAAGAGAGTCTGACATCTCTGCCTTCATTTTGTTTCTGTCTCTCTTTTACTTTGCCTGACTGCCCAGAAACAAGTCATTGTCCTGAACCTGCAGTTATCTCAGATTCTAGGAACAGCCAAACCTCACTGGTGACACTATTCCTACAGAAGAATAGGACACTAACCTCTAAGGGTAAGTTTGCATCCCCAGTAATTTGCAGACTAACAGTTTGACATTTTATCTGCCCACCTTGCAGGACAGCCCAGCTGAGACAATATCTTTATTTGTTTCTGTAATAAACACCATAAGTAAAAGCAACTTGGGGTAAAAAATTTATTTTAGCTTACAGATTACAGTCTATTATAAAGGGAAGTCAGTATAGTGATATTTTGTTTATGTTTTAACAACTAAAGGTCATCTGAAGATCAGAGTGCAGAGCTAAGCCACTAGAGGCCAGGGAGTGGTGGCTTTAATCCCAGGACTCAGGAGATAGAGGCAGATCTTGGTTAGTTCAAGGCTACCCTGGGCTACACAAGATTGAATCTGTCTAAAAGAGAAACAGAGCTCAAGCAAAGATGATCTTGGGATAAGATAACTTTAATTCCAGCACTAGGGAGGTGGAGACAGGAGTGATATGGCTGGGTAGAGAGAGAAATATAAGGTGAAAGGAGACAGGAGCTCAGTTCAATTTGATGGAGACAGTGGTAGTCTGGGGTTTGGTCGACACAGTTGCAATCTCAGGTTTGGTGGAGACAGTGGCTGTTTGAGGTTTGATGGAGATAGTTGCAATCTCAGGTTTGGTGGAGACAGTGGCTGGCTGAGGTTTGGTGGAGACAGTGGCAGTCTGAGGTTTGATAGTTGCAATCTCAGGTTTGGTGGAGACAGTGGCTGTTTGAGGTTTGACGGAGATAGTTGCAATCTCAGGTTTGGTGGAGACAGTGGCTGTCTGAAGTTTGGTGGAGACAGTGGCAGTCTGAGGTTTGACGGAGACAGTTGCAATCTCAGGTTTGGTGGAGACATGCAGTCTGGAGATGTAGTCTGATAGGATCGCCCATTCACTCTGAGCATTGTTAGAGGTAAAAGAACTCTCTAGTGGCTGGCCGCTCTGCTTCTCTGATCTTCAGCATTAACCCCTAAATCTGACTCTGGGTTTTATTATTAAGAACAACTGGAAGTCATGCTACAGTCCGGGGCAGGAACTCAAAGCAGGAATCTGAAAGCAAAAACTAAAGCAAAGACCACAGAAGAACGCTGCTCACTGGTTTGCTCCCAAACTCATGTTTAGCTAATTCCTTATACAGCCCAGGCCTACCTGTCTAGGGATGGCTCTGCCCAACATGCACTGACACACCCACAGGCCAATCTAATGGAAGCAGTTCTCCAGTTGAGGTAATTGTGTCCAGGTGACAAAATCTAAGCAGCACAGACAATAATGAGTTAGGAGTGGGTGGGCAACTTCCTTTATGCAATGTGGCTACATTGAATTAATCTTTCTCTGCTTCCCAGCATTAGGGACAGGTGCCCCAGCCTAGCCTGTTGCAGATGCTAAAGTCCAGGCTTTCATTCTATAGAACTCCCCATCTAGATCTATGAAGTACTGTATCCAGTTCATCCAAAACTTAGAGGGAATGTTCCAAGCAATAGCATTGAGTGTTCGAAACAAGAATACATAAGTGAATAACAAAACAATAATGCAATATACATGCTTTAAACAGACTTTTATTTTTTATAAATGCAATTTCACAGAAAACTGCATTGAAATGGCTTTGACCCCCTCCCCAAACATACTTCTGAGCTGGGCCAAATTCACAGGGACATTTCTAGGAGCAAGAAAGTACCAAATCTTAAAACTTTCAGGGGCATTTTGAATAAAAGATGCAAATTATCCCATTCAAATAATTTCCTGGGCCAGCAAGATGGCTTAGTAGGAAAAGGCACTCACTGCCAAGACTGAGTACCCAAGTTCCATTCCCAGAATTCATGTCGTGGAAGGAAAGAATCAGCTCCAACTCCTGCATGATGTCTTACACACACACGCACATGCACACTGAATAAATAAATGTAAAAAAATTAAAAACACCAAAAAGACTTTTCTTAAAAATACTGAGAGAAAGACTGGAGAGATGGTTCAACCATTAAAGGTAATATCTCACAACCAATAATACTGAGAAAACCAGCAATCATGGGTTGAGAAACACTAGATTTGTAGCCTCCTGTATAGAATTTAAGCAAATTTTCTTGTCTGCTTAGTGTTTGCTGAAAGCTCAAAAAGAATTAGGAAACTGTCTGGCTCCTGCAAATGTGGAAATTGTATATCCCAAGATGAACAGTTAGTACCTGAAGACAAGCTCCAAGTTGAACTTGAGTCTAGATATTAATGTTTAATAATGTAAATATACTTCTGATTATATACATAAAACCAAATGATAAAATTAGGGTGGCTGAAAGAAGGTATGGGAGAATTTGTAACATGTAAAATATTATATAAATGTAAAATATTAAGGTAATAGTGTAATCTGGAGTCTTTCTGAACAAGATGTCCTTAGGTTCTTGGAATCTTGTTCAAAAAGTCAAAATGCAACAGCAAAGTAGCAAGGAATTTTATTGAAAGGTAAAACAAAACTACAGAATAAATATATTACAGGTAAACAGTACACCATATAAACTAGAGTATTCAAGAGTACCTGACTACTGGGAAGGAGGAGCAAGTTGCTAGGGATGGAATATAAGTGCTC